>JAAGKR010004840.1:0-56748 GCA_011419295.1 Clarias macrocephalus | reverse complement strand
TTGCGCCCCTAAATTACTTGCATATTTTCCTGTTTCTTAAAATAATGATTATTAAAATTTTTGCTTTTAGAGTTTTTGTGGGAACGTATATATGTACAGTATATGTTCAACCTCTGGTAAGGGTTCCTCGTCGTACTTCTTAAGCCGGTTCAGGAACTCCAGGTGCTTCTTCTCCTCCTCCACCTGGGCTAAGCTCTGCTCACATTTCTGCAGTTTCTGCTGGATGTTACTGAGTTCATCCCACAGCCACTTGTTCTCTTGGCCAACCCGACGCACCTGAGCTCGCAGCTTCTGCTTCTCTGATTCCACTGCATTCAGGTGGGCTGCCAGAGCCGTCATCACCTGTAGGGGTAACACACGACAAGCATTCAGAAATGTTTCTCTACAACACAAACATGTATGTTAACATATCCTTTAATTTAAAAAATGTGATTATAAACTCTTTTTCATAGATCATTTTTATTAGAGGATGGCCATAGGTAAAAACAGACTCAATTTCCTTAGATGTTAATACATTTAATACCAATTCACAACCTTCATTTTTCTTATTTCTTTTTTCACCTCCTTGTCCTGTTTTTTTTGTCTTCTAAATCTGCTTTCACTTCTTCACTACATTAATCACCTGTGCCTCCTCCAGGCCTAGCTCGATCATCTCCACAGACTTGTGCAGCAGTGAGGATTTCTCATACACCAGGCCAGTCTCCTCATCTTTGTTCAAGCACTTGATGGTCTCCATTAGACTGTGGAGCATGACGTTGTGGTCGCCCTTCAGTGCCTCTAGGCCCTGGATCACCTCCTTGGCTTTGGAGATGATCTGCTCTTGTGTTAGTCTCTCAAGCTTCTCCTCACAGCAGAACACCATTTTGGACATGCTCTCTATCTGGCAAAGAAAATGATATGTTCACAATTTTTTTTTTAAAAGTTGAATCTGCTATGGCTATAATAATGCTTCATTGGAATTATATAACTGGCGAATTGTGGTTGTGAAATGCTGTGCATTGTGTGTATTAATATTAATGTGTTAATAAAATCTGTTTTGTATGGAAGCATTCCATACAAGCATTTGTTTCTGTGTTTGTGTGTGTCCGTTTGTTGTGAAACTTAAGTGATTCCTTTAGTATGCGCTCATGCCAGTCTCGCTTTTTTCTGTTAAAACGGTGTTTCCGCTGTATTTATGCGCTAGTTGTGAAACTTAAAAAGTGAGTCTGTTAATATACGCTCATGCCAGTCTCAGAAAGATTTCTTTTTTTCCTGTTAAAACGGTGTTTCTGTTTTTGTTGTGAATTTTAAAAAGTGAGGTGGGGAGAGGGAGGAGGAGTGTTGCTGTGTAAAACGAGGCGAGGGAAGGGGCTAAATCCACACACACACAAACACACACACGACGCCGGCGCGCACCAACGGAAACACTTATCTGTATTTTTTAAAAAGGTAAAGTGCAGACTAATTTGTTTTATTTTCATTTTATAGATTGTATTAATTATTTTTATGTATTTAATTTTTAGGGCTGTGGAACGAATAATTAGAGTTTTCATTATTTCTTATGGGAAATGATGATTTGGTTTACGAGTGTTTTGGAATACAAGCCCACTTC
Source organism: Clarias macrocephalus (assembly GCA_011419295.1). Taxonomy (NCBI): domain Eukaryota; kingdom Metazoa; phylum Chordata; class Actinopteri; order Siluriformes; family Clariidae; genus Clarias; species Clarias macrocephalus. The sequence goes on along the minus strand of JAAGKR010004840.1, from coordinate 55,157 downwards.
CGGAACTAATTATCCCCGTAATCCATGGTTCCACTGTAATTATATTGTGATTAAACAAAAATAATTTTCAAATCATTAAATTATATTAGATATCACTATTGTATTGTATTAAAGACAACAAACAATAAACAAATAAAGCAAAATTATGCATTACAAAAACAAAAGAAATTACTGTTTATGTTAAACTTTGTATTAAACTGTGAACTAAGAGCATACAGAATGGTTAGTAGCTGCAAAATTCAAGTTAACATTTAATAAATAATGTTTCGCCCTTCTGGGCCATGGTTCTGCGTATCCACCACTTTTTAAAAATGTAGTAAATTTTATATAAAAATTCTACACTGAATCTGTACACATCACTCTGAGTTCCAAGAGTACTAATCAGAGAAGTTTTTTTTTTAGATTAGATTTGATCAGATTAGATCTCTGTAGAAACTGTAGAAATGTTTGCAGTAGATTAACCTTACTAATACAAATTTGAAGCTTGAAATGTACTTTTCTACATGTTTAAATTCTAATCTGATGTCTGAATGGTGCATAAAACACTTTTCTCTTTTTAGGGTATTTGAGAGAATTCCAATAGTGAACAATTTATAAAGCTGGTGTGAATTTGGATGTCAGTTACTTTGGAGATTCAGACCTTTCAGATATTGTTTGTTTCTAGGGACAAATGACCCTACGTCATTCCCAGAGTTTGTGAGTTAAGCTCTGGCTCCACTGTCACCCAAGAGTAATAGAAGATGAATAAATGAATGGAACAGAAGCATATCCTGAGATGTGTTTAAAGCAAGACATTTCAGAATAGCTTTCAGTGCATTTTTTCAGGCCCCAATTATCATTAATCATGCAAGTGTTTTTGCTCCATTATTTTCATATTTATAATTATGGCCTCTCTTTTCAAAGCAGAATTATACTCCTTAGCACTGCCTGTGAAACACACTCACGTTGGTGAAGCCTGAAAGGTCTTGCAAGAGTAAAGCCACTGTAGTTCATCGATAACCATAAGAACTATCATAACCTTTTACTAAAATATCAATCAATCAAAGTGTAATCTATCCAAACCGTCACAACGATAGTGGAACTGTTGTAAACTAGTCATTCTTTAACACTTTCTCACATGATGCAATAAACTTTGGGTTGTAATGTTAACAAGGAAATAAAGACACGGCCAGCAGAACAAGCCCCTTTCTCCTTCAACATACTGTAAATGGTGCATGTGTACAGTATATATACACACTCACTCATTCATTCTCCCTCTAGGACTCACATGAAGTACAGCACTTTGGAATGGTAGCAATAAAGATTCAGTAGTGTTCAGAAGACATACATTATGTTTCAACTTTAATTAAACTTCAGCTCTGAGAATAAACTCAGGACAGTTAGTTCATTAAAAAATATATATATATATTATTCCTGCTCTAGCTTAGACAGTGTGCATGTACAAAGGTGAGGCTTTTGAAAATCATATTAAAATTGAAAACTTGATTTGTTCGTCAAAGCAATTATATTAAAAACAGCATAGATAAAAACATGCATCTCCAGCATAAAACAGAGCACTACCGTTCCTTCTTTGTTGTGACCACACACACACACACACACACACACACACACACACACACACACACACACACACACACACACACACACACACACACACACACACACACACACACACTTAAAGCATGAGGACAGTAAGAAAGAAAAACTGGAGAGACAGCACTGGAAGGGCACTACTTCTGTGGGAGGAGAGCTAAAATAATGGTCACGGCCTAGAAACAATAGGTGCACTAACATTACCTGCAATTAGTTTCAATGGGTTCTTCAAAATCATGTGCAAAGTCATAATTTAACGAAATCATGTTCAATATCAGTCAACAATATCATATGTATTATGTGCAATATTACTCGTCATAGTTGCTATGTAAAGTGTATGTCAGAATCTGTTTCCTGGTACTCTGTTCTACCTTGTGTGATTGTTACACTCTACCCTTGTCTATCCTTTGTCTAGTCTATTATTATTATTATTATTATTATTATTATTATTATTATTATTGTTATTATTGTTATTATTTTATTATTGAAAACTTATTTAAAACTCTACATGCAATGAAGAGTATTACTTCATTGCATGTTTATATATTTTTTACTTTCTTTTTTCTTGGAGCTGTCTCTGGCACAAGAATGTCCCCCGGGATTAATAAAGTTTAATCTGTTATGGGCTAACCTGGTTCTTTCTAATTACGAACTGTCCCAGTTGTGCGTGAAAGAAGACACAAAGCTAGATTAGATGTCATAAAATTTAATATTTTATATTTACGGATTTCTATATATTTTTGAAAACTTTTTGTATTATTTGACTATTGACTATTTATTTCCTTTTTCTTGTAGATAAAAATTGTAAATTTTAAATTTTAAATTCTAAGGTCACGGGGCGGTCGTATAAGCATTTCACTGCATATCGTACTGTGTATGACTGTGTATGTGTCAAATAATTTTTTTTTTTGATAAATGTTAACGAATATACATTTGCATGCTTTTCTTACAAAACCATTCTTCATTTCTAATTCTGTAAGAAATAAACCACGACTGATGGTTACCAGGACAAAGTTAATTATTTTTCAGAAACATGGCACCCTGACGTTTTTTTCCCTCTTATACATCAACAATTGACCAACCGTCATACAATAATGTTCCTGATGTGGAATGTCAGTGTCACATTGTAGTTCCTGTTATCACTTACAGGTTAACAGCTATAAATATTTATTCCATCACCAGCCTCTTAGTTCTTTCCTTTCTTTTGAAGTAAATCAAAACACAAAAACGCAGCTTATCATATTAATGAGAAACTACAGAAACTATTAATCACTCCATCTTAAGGATGTTGGAAAATTTAAAGAAACAGCTTTACGTCCAACTGTTACACACGACTGACACTGCAGACGCCTTCTAAAAATTATTTTAATAAAAGACTGAAAAGACTGAAATCTTCATCTTATCAACAAATAAACACATTTCTATCCATTTATATAGAAAGAGTATCTGCTATACGCGTCCCAGTGTAAGTTGTTACTACTAAAGTGGTAGCATAGTGTGTAATATGAACCTTTATCCTGAGCCGGGAAGCCTTGTCAAAGCTGTGCTGTTATTAAATAAACTCCTTCAAAATTGAGAACTCAACAGTGTTGTGTTATACGTCAATGTGTAGAATGACCATAAATAATAATAATAAAAATGCATGTTTTATAAAAGCTATTGCAGTTCGATCATATGACCTATAGCACACATACTACTAGTACTGTGTACAGGCTTCTGTCTATACTTCTGATGATACCTTAGGGATAATAATTCCATATCTATCCTCATATTGGCTTTTCCTTACTAACACCAGGCCATAGTCCACCATGTTATTACTCTCCTGAGAGCCCATTCCTGCTTTATCAGCACATAAACACAGACACAAGACACAAAATTACCCATGCATTACACAGCTAATTATTCCTTCTGCACCACAGACAAAAAAAAAAAAAAAAACAGTCATGTCAAGACATAAAAGAAAAAAAAATGAATAGAATTTTCTTAATTTAATGTATTAAGGGCTACACAATTTGACCAAATTAAGCAAAAGTATTACAACACATGATGATAGCAATAAAACTTGCAACAGCAATCAGCGATCTCTTTCTGGTGACTGGATGTTGTGAATGCTCTGATTCATTAAGGCCAACAGAAATGATCATTTAAAACATCCTACATTGTTTGACAGAATCTCTTAGCAAGTTGGATCAGGATACCTTCTGCACCAGTGTGTCAAACACATATTCCATGCAGGCCATGTTTTTAACTCTTTAGTTTAACCACCACACACACCATAATTAATAGCCATGCTGGTTCATTGGTTAATCATTTACCATTTTAACTAGCGCTTTTTCAGTATCGTGATGATGAAAAATTCACGTATCTGTTATACAAACGTCTGTTCTGCAATACATGTTATTGTAAAAAAGTGCCTATTGCTCCATACTTTTTTCTCCCCATATTCTCCAGTATATTGACCTTGTCTGTGTGAACACATTAGATTTTACTCACAGTTTGTCTACATGAACATATCTATGATTGCTCTATAGTAATAACATTTTATATGTTACACTGTGACTGTGACCTAATTTTCTCGTTGTCAGTTATACTTATCAGTGGTTAGCTTGAGCATTGAACCTGTAGTCGTTCACATCATTACTTTGTGTAGGGTTTCACAACAACACATGGAGAGTGATGTCATACTTTAAATCTTCTTCTTTAAATATTATTATTATTATTATTATTATTATTATTATTATTATTATTATTATTATTATTATTATTATTATTTTAACAATCTATGCTTTACAAGTGGGAAAAAAATGTATTGCCACATTTTCTGTCCACCAAATCATATAGTACACAATGTAAATTAAATAAAGGATAGGAACCTTTTTAAATGTTTGCAGCAGTGCATGAACCACTATGTAAAGCTAACTGTTAAAGAAATTGTCGATGACCATAATGAAACATAATAAAAATTATTGTTGTTTTTCTTTAAAAATTTTATAAAATTCAACTAATTTAATCAGTAATGTAATATTTCAAATAATTCGACATACATGTAACATAAATGTAAAATTGAGCATGGGGGGTTTATTTTACCACAAAAGAATATGAACAGCCATTACTTTTTATTGTAATGAAAATAAATAGTATTTTATATTATTTATTGTTCCAAAATAAACAATATTTTATAATAACAAACATCAAACCTATTGCCAGGTTAATAGTGTATGTTGCACTTTTTAAATACTTTCCACTGATACCGTTCTGGTGACGTAGACTTAACAACGTTATCAACTTTGAATGAGTCCATCTTTGTGTTAAAGGTCACAAAATTTATATTGTTTTCACAATTGGTGATTCAATTAAAAAGCTTTTAATCTCACGATCATCAAATCCCCATAAATTTTTTTAAGCTTTTTTTTTATATAAAGAAATTGAATATAAGTTGTGACCTCCCTACCATATGCTATTCATCTGAATAAATAAAAAAATACATTAGAATTAATCAAAGAAACCAATGAATCAAATGTCAAAGATTTTTGAGTAGATTTAGATTTAGAGAGCTAAAGTTCATATGATCGTAGTTAATAATGATGCACATGTGTTTAAGGCTGTGAGCACAAAGAAACATACCAGTCACACTTCACAGATCAGCAGCTCAGGTCCAATAGACTGTGTGTGTGTGTGTGTGTGTGTGTGTGTGTGTGTGTGTGTGTGTGTGTGTGTGTGTGTGTGTGTGTGACCCAGTTAACAGCAGTCCTCTCTTGTTCCGACATCCAGAAATTCCAGCAGAACAGACAAAGCAGAGCAGCAGCTCCAGTACACGCAGTCGACTGAGCTCTGACCCTCTGTAGTGAGGAACAGGAGGAGGGAATTATGTTTACACAGAGGAAACGCCCAGCCGTTCACTTCCACCATAAAGTTCAGCGTGGTTAAAATCTCAAACCCGGAACACATTTATTAATCTCAGGAATGTGTTGAACTCACGTCCTCAGCATGAAACCTATCCAAGTTCTCAGACACTTTAAAAATGTCCCCAGGTTCAATTTGACCTCAAAGTATAACAATACATTTATAATCATCTATAGCTAGTATAAAGAATAACGACACAACTTCTGTAGAACTTTTGCTAAGAGAAGCATCTTCTACATTTTTTTTACCCAGTTACAGTATGTAGATCTGCAATATGGTTCGATGGAACTTCTGTTATGACTGAGATTTTGCAGAATTCAAATTACTATAATAGTATAGGATACACTGTAAACCCTAATGCTCAAAGTAATTAGACATATTGAGTACTGTTAACTTAAATACAATTACAATTAGTTCAAATTAATAGACCTTGATGAGTATTTAGAACTTTTGGTATTTATGTGTTTGTAGAAATGACACTTTTCAAGTTAGCTGAACAAATTTGATATTTTAAGTATCGAAATTTGTTGGTGTACTTAAGTAACAGTAACTGTCACCTTAAAGTTCCACCAACTTAAAATCATTCAGCCTAGCGATTTTGTGTCTGACGTCATCAGGGCAGTAGGGCACTGGTGGCTCAATGGTAGGTGCTTCGCCTGCCATACGAAAGGCCCCGGTTCGATTTAACTGGATGAAGTGTCTGTCCCAAGGCCAGATAAAATGGGAGGGTTGCGTCAGGAAGGGCATCTGGTGTAAGACCTGTGCCAAGCTTGTGTGTGCGACTCGAAAGAGCAACAACAATTTATTTGCAATAAATAACAATTTGCAACAAAAAAACGATTTATTTGTTTTGCCAACTTAATCGGGTTTACAGTGTATACTACTGATCTTTTTATAGGACATCTCATTTTAAACTAAATAAAATATCTTTAAGTTAAAATGAGTCATTCTATAGGTTACTTATTCTTCCTTGCTCCAAAAGATTCAATAAGTAACATTTAAAAACCATCTTTGTCTAAACAGGTACCAATTGCCAAAACACTGGCCAAGCTGGTTAAGCTGGAAGACCATCTTTGCCAAAGTCAAGCTTACAGTATACCAACTGACAAAACAGAATCCTCGTTCAGGTGAAGTAAATACTGCCTAGGGAAAAAATGTTGCCATTTCAGAAAGCCCAAAATTTTGGGTTGCATTAAGCAAAGAAAACAACTATGGGCGAACCCCCTGGATCTGAGTTAAGAATCCTTCGACACATGACCATCAGTGTACAAACCTCTGCCCTCTGGGGATGCTTCAGGTGGTCAGGTCTACATTATGTGGAAATAAAATGAAGTCAGCTAATGACCTGAATATACTGAATGACCAGTTTATCACATCAATAGAGCTTTTTTTTTTGTTTGTCATGATGGCACAGGCGTTTTCCAGGACTCAAATTGTGAAATAGTGGTTCTATGAGGAATCATTTTCACATCTGAACTGACCACCACATTGTATATATATTTAACTGTCATGTAAAGAAAAGGCAAGCAGTGTTACGTGTGTTAAAGGGATAAGAAAGAGTTGATGTCTCCATATTCTTATACAAACACCATATTACAGTACAGTATTCGAGGAGGTAGGATGTAGGCTACCTCATGGTAATATTTCTAACAGAAATGTAAACATTACAATACTAAATGGTTTGTGACATGTGATACACGTGCTGTGTGCGGGAAACTGTTGTGTGTCCGTCCCAATCCAAATTCTAAACCCTGTTAGAAACTTAAGGGACCATAAAGTTTTGAAGTTGTATTTGCAACGTTGTATTTTGCTCATTCATTTAACTTTATCTCAATGTCATTTTACCAAGGTACTGTAATTCTAAATTGAAAAACTAATGTTGTCCTAATAGATAGATTGATAGATTTTGAGCTTTATGTTAAAGAGGTGTAATTCTTTTCAGATTTCAGTTCAGATGGTTAAATTGTTTATACTCTTTGTATGTTTAAATTGTCATTGTAGTTCATTAGACATTATTATTAAGTACATTATTATTATTATTATTATTATTATTATTATTGTTGTTGTGGTGGTGGTGGTGGTGGTGGTGATATTGGTTACTCTAACTTAAATTAAATTTTGTTAGTTAGAGACATGAGTCCCTTTAATTCAAGGTCACTAAGGTGACAAGTACTGCAGTAGTAAATATTATCTAAACAAAGTGCCTAATAGTTAAAAAACTCATACCAGCTATGGTGGAACAAGTTTCTATTTGATAAACTATAGTTGTATTATTTTATTTACACGTCATTGAGCAAGACACCCAATGTCTCCTCTAATTTATACAGCCCTTTTAAATGATATATAAAATTTTATTTCCCAATGATTTAGACAACTTTAACCAATTTTTAAAAATATAAAAAATATATTTTTTATACATTTTTTATACTTAAATCTTACACTACCACCATTTGTTGGAATACGAAAAAATCACAAGAGAACAGTAAACTACATGGTCATCAACCTGCTGTTGAGTTAATTAAACTTGACATACCTTTATACACATTTTAAATACAAAGTTATTTTAACTTTTAAGTACAATTGTGAGTATGCCTGGAAAATATGATTATAAAAAAATCTTGAAAATGCTTGGGGAGCTAACCGTTTAAGTGCTAAATAAAAAAATGAGTATACTGCAAATGTGCACTGAATAAATAAAACAATGAATCGATGAATAAATGTGTTTCTCCAGTTCATGTGCAAACTTTTTAAACTTTAGGTGCAAACTGTTAATCCGGTGGCTTAGCGGTTAGCACTGTCGCGTTGCACCTGCAGGTTTTGACTGGGTTCGATTCCCGTGTCGGGTCTGTGTGCATGGCGTTTGCGTATTCTCCACGTGCTTGGTTGGGTTTCCTCTGGGTTCTCCGGTTTTCTCCTACAGTCCAACGACATGCAGATTGGGCTAACTGATGTTCACAAATTTCCCGTAGAGTGTGAATGTTGAACGGAGGTCCTACCATGGTCGTACAAAATGGGAATAAAGACGATGGACGATGGACATTGGCCTCCATGGTCCCTAGTTGGACTACAGAGCTTCCTGGATGGATGGAGGCTGCATGTTATTTTATCATAATTTCTGAACTTCTTTTCAAATATACACATGGGTGATAATCTAAAGGAGGCGCTGTTATGCTGTGAGTTGTTTTATTAGATGGCACTCTCCACCATTGTCAACAAAACACCAACTAAGGTAATATATTTTGGAAAATTTTGGTGTTAATTCTCCTAGAACAGTTTCAAAGACTTGCACATTGAATTCAGGGCACATTAGAGATGTTCGTGTGTGTCCTGACACCTTGATAAGAAACGTATCTTCACTCCAGACAACCTGAACACAAGTTTAATTATTTCCATGGACCTTCAATCAATGTTGGACTTTATGGACCCATTTTAACTTCTTACTGCCAAGGTAATAAACCCACAGGCTATAGCTTTAGAGTTTATTTCATTGATTTACACAATACTATGTATTTATCAAATACAGAAAAAAGCAAAACAAAAGTATTTTTCTGTGCACTCATAAAACAGAACACACTGGTTCATTTTTTCCTGTATTCAGTTACATGTGAAATGCTGCAAAACCTTAATTGAACACAAAATATCCTATAAAAGAGGTCAACTCCTTTAAAAGGGTAATACAAAACAACATGTTAATAACAATAACAGTTAAAAATAATGCAGGCAAGGTTAAAACCGTTTCGGTATTCACGACAGTTAAGACAACCGAACAGAGTAAAAACAATACGAAACGAAAATATGTTCACATATGGAACGGGAACATAAGGAGCAAAGCTTGCCTCAGTGGTATACCGCAAAGGAATACTGTCATATAACATAAAATGACATTTGTGCAAAAATATGTCTGCAGATCGTTATCTCGACAAACGGACTGGCCGCGCTTTAGTGTTTTCTTTTTTCTCTTACCAATCACTCTTGGCTGTAAAGGAGGGCAAGTTTACATCATTGTAGTGCTTCGTAACAAAACTTCCAAACATCTGATGAACAGAATTTCAGCCTCGTAGCCGCATACGACGAAGCCAAGCTGTCCGATGAAATGCACTGTGAGCTATGACAAATTTATGAACATTTTTGTACAGTCGACGACGAGACTACACACTAACTCCGCTATACTGTATGTAACAGTGTACCAGTCTCAACTTGGTTTATACAGAAAAAAAAAAAAAAACAGAATAACACTGCAATGCTTACAGAAATGCCCTCAGCCTCAGATTATCCTCGAATCAAACTGAAGACCTTCTCTCCTGGTTCTCCCACTTTCAAACACACATGTGCAGTAGCTCACACACACAAACACACAAACACACAGTACACTCACATGTGAACCCTTTTATGACGTGTTAACCATTTTGCCAATCTCCGTACAATCGAATTGTATGCTCGCTATCTTCAATTACACACACACACACACACGCACACACACATATACTGTATATATACACATACAGATGTGTAAAGGGATTATTGAGAGAATTGGATATATATAAAAAGACAGCTCTACTGTAAAAAGATGGAGCACCTTGCTCTCAACTTGTTGTCTTTTAGCGCAAGCCCTTTAATGGCAGTTAACAGCTGACGCAAATGACCCTGTGTACGCAATACCACTCCAGAAAGTACACTCTATAAAGCCCTAGTGCACTACCATAGTTCATTCATTTTAATCCATGTATAATATTATTATAATCGCCCAAATATTTTAGCGATCAGAAATAGGAGACTGTAGAATCTGGCCTATACATTAATAACACACTTAAAGGGCTTTTTTATTTTATTTTATCAAATGTGTGTAGGGTTTTGGGCTTGAGTGCAGATCCGTATTGAGACATTCCTCAAACTGAGGTATCTGTATGGTCACATCGCAGTCACGAGCTAATCCGAATCTCCCTTTAAATTTGCACCAAACTGAGTTCCTCTCTTTAAGTTAAAAGCTCAGACAGGGCGAGAGCAGCATCTAGTTCATAGTTTTCCTTTTTTTTCTTTTTCCCTTTTTGCTATTACTGTGCTTTAGAGTCAAACTACATGCTAAGCACCGCATTAAATCAATACCCCGGTGTTTTTCAACCTGATCTCTACTGTATTGTAGTGCATGTGCCGTCAGCGCAGACGGATTTTGAAGACGTACTAAATCCGTTTACATGGAGCGACAGCATGCCACGATGCAGCAAGAGAAAAATGATTCGTGTGTTGCGTGTGGCATGACATTGCTTTACTTCCTCACCTACACTACTACTTCCTATTTGCATTAGTTCCCATTTATTGTTTAAAGCAGGAAAAACTAAATAATTGGAAGAAACTCTTGTAAACACACGTTTTTTTTTTTCATTTTCTCCTGCCAGAGACGGCCTGTCATTAATCGTGTACAAAAATGTGAAGAAAAATAAAGATAGGAAGGAAGTTGCCGAGAGTTTAGTTTGCTTTGGCGATCCGCCCACCATGTAGTTTAAACAATCAGGTTTCACACCGATAAGTGTGTGTCATTTAAGTTGGTTTAAATTAGACTTAGAAGCACTATAGAGCAACGCCTGCTTCTCATTGGTACTGAAAAAAAGTGTTCTTGTCAGGCTTTACGCTTTCTAGTGTGAGCGTAGGATTCGGCTTTGTGGGCTTAATGGTGCATGGGTTCCTTTTGGGAAAGCATGGGTAACTGCAATAAATGTTTACTCCGGTGTTACAATCAGTTAAAACAATCAGATAAAAATGATTGATTGGATTTCGCCCCTTTTGCCATTTTTTTTAGCAATTAGAGTTCAACAACCGCCCTTGGATTTACACCATTTTTTCACTGTAGGAAGACACGTCGGAGATCTTGTTTTTCATAATTTTATATATAATTATATATATATGCTGTATATTTGGCGAATACCGATGAGGCTGTGAAACCCTGGAGTATTTCTTTAATGGGTGCGAGTCCATTCTCTCAACGTCAACCTACAATCTTGAAAAGGTGAGCCGGTGTAAAACAAATAGGGCTCTTTAAATTTCACAGCAAGGTCTGAATCATTCTGAAGAGCAAACCTGATCCCACCCCAATCCCCCCCCCACCCCCCATATGTCCCAACGATCTCCCCTGTTTCCTAGTACAATCACCCTCACTCCTCCTGCACCACCACCGTCATCGCACGCACACCACCATGTACACAGAACAAATACGACCACAGGATTTCATTGAAATAATAAAAACGCTAACCAACAAAGTGCAAAACCAAGCTGCCATTACGTGGTGGCTACAAAATTCTAACCACAATATGTATACAAAAATGGCAGCATATTTATATATATATTTTTACATACAAACCTTCTTTCATTTTGCTGGTGCAACAGCCAAGAACAGACCAGAACATTAATAAGAACAACATCCATGTAGTTTGGGACACAGGCTTCAGAGCGTTTCCACAGGAAAGTCCACATTTCAGGGTTTTTTTTCTTCTTTTTTTTCCTTACAGTCTCCCTTTTCTCCCTCCGTCGGTATCTCCCTTGCTTCTTGAGGCGAGCGCCAGAGAAAGTTCCAGAGCGCCACAGGATCGTCACAGGGCCTTGGTGTAGCCGAAGATTCCCACGGGGAAGTGCTTTACATGGGTGGGCCACTGTGCGGCCAGCTGGAAAAACTTCACATCGTGCCACTCCACGCCGTCAATGGAGACTGGTCAACAGATAAAAGAAAGAAATGTCAATTATAGCGATCAGATGAGCTACAGCTGTGACTTATATGATGAAGTTGATGGTGGAAAAATGACATGGCACAAGAATTGAAAGCAAAAAGAGGGTATTTACAATATGAAATATTGTAGAGACGTAAATAAGTGCTCAATTCTATCCTTCTGTGCTGCCATCGCTAACGTACAGGCAACATGCAGGTGCACACACACATACATACACAATCTGGAAACACCAATCAGCCTCCAACCAGAGGTGAAAGGTAACTGCACTTACACATTCCTGTACTTAAGGATATTTTTTCCTACATCTGAATAGTTTTATTAGAGGATACGTTTCATTTTTACTCCACAACATCGTACAATAATTATCTGTACTTTCCACTTCAATAGATTTCTTCTCGGCATTGCTGTATGTAACCACAGTGGTCTGGAGCATTTAAAGTGGTAATATTGCCACCTAGTGACTATTTTATGCAATTGCGTGATTTGCCTTCCCTTCAAAAAAAGCTGAGTCATGCAGCAGGTGTTTAAAATCAGAAGCGGAGGTAGTTGCAGACTATTAACAGTTAGCAGAGAAAGAGAGAGACTCTTTTGCCATGAGTTCAAGTCTACAGTGAGCTAATGCATTAGCTCAAAATAAATTATTTATGAAACTTACATTCATTTGAAGGTGAGTGCTTTTTTCTCAAGTAGAAATGTAAATGGAGGACCTGTACTTCAGTAATACATAACCTGGGATATCTCTACTATTACGCAAGTACAGGATTTTTGTACGTTGTCGACCTCTACCTATAACACAGGCTTTGGATGGGGTATAACCTGAGGAAACCCATCAAGAACAGGGAACACGCACAGACCTGAGGCGACATTTGAACTCACTGCCCTGGAGATGCAAGGTGACTCTTATAAATGCCGTTTATTCAAATTGTAAAATTGATCCAATGATACAAGAAACTGATTCCAAACCAAAGTTTAAATAAAATGGGGAAATGGTTAAAAATTGCTACATATGTTGAACCCAGCTTGTTTTTTTTTTTTTTACCAAGAATCTGAAAAGTCCTTCTTGTGGTGGAAAACTGAAATTTGTCTCCACTGAATCTGAACTGAATACTGGTGCTAAACTAAATCAGTAGTGAACTGAAATGCCTTAATCGCTACTTTATCGCTACTTTAACGTATCGAATCCAGCTTACAGAAATTGATTCACACCACAAAATATAAAAAAATCTAGATGTAATACTAAGATATAACCAGCAGATGGCAGATATTTACTAAAATGACTTTCTTAGCACTGAGCAATAATTAAGCTTGTGAGTTAGATCAGGGAATGAGGACGAGTGAAAAATTCATTTTTGTTTCTTTATATCCACTCCTATGACAGTAGTCGTATGATAAAACTCTGTAATCCCTAATCATTTCCCAAAGAAGCACTACAAAATACTAAACATCATCTCCTAGGGATCCAGTTACTGTACATCCAACATAAAATGACTGTTGGTACAAATCATGAATTTGAAACACAAAAGCCAGTACATGTACAGTTTAAATCACATACAGCAGCCATCTCAGATTTGATGAATCAGACCATATGATGAGAATATATATTCTGATTATATTCAACATATGTAACGTTAACAGGATTTGTAATGGTCCCTTCATCATTATAAATTTAATATAATTCGATAAATGTCTGAATGTCATTTACTCTTGTTATAAGCTCGTCTCACACTTCGGTATAAAGCTGTTAACTCGGATTTATTGACAGTGTTCATTGCCAAAAAGGAAAAAAAAAAAAGAAGAAAAGAATTGCGCCACTATGATCAGTGTTTAAATCTCCTGGCCTTGCTACACCACTCTGTTCACACAGGGCGAGTGCCAACTTGTCTGATTTCATGCTTTAGAGTAAGAAAGTGAAAATAAGAGTAGATGAAAGGAGAACATGTTTCGACCTTGCGGGGGAGGGGGGGGGGGACTTTAACAATAAAGGGACTCAGTCGGAATCACTTAGTCATTTAGGTAGAAGAGGCATTAGTTGATTAGTGTATATTTAAAAGGAAATGAACCAGTAAGGAAAAATGAGTAACAGGAGCGGCTAGTGTGATGTTCAGCAGGGACATGAAGAAGCAAACAGGGATGCACAGCAAGGAGATGTTTGTAAAGACCCAGATGAATAAAATCATTTACTTATAAAACTCCAAATAATCACCTGACACACGTAAATGGTGAAAGGTGACAGTAGTCACCTTTTAATTGGATTCGTTCTGGGCTACAAATAAAACGATTTTAAGCAACTGCTCCACGCAATTCCTAATACTGCACTGGCGTGGTAAGATTATTCACTTATCAAACGCCAACCAATTTAAAAGGCAAAGGAAATTGCTGAAGCTTCAGTGGAAGTGATGTCAGTATTAAGGGAAGCTCTTACCTCTGTGTGAACATTTAAAGAGGTCAGAACTGAAAAAATGACCACTAGCGAATTGTAGCGTTGTACTGTATATTGGTTCAAGGTTACTAATTTGACAGAGCGCCATATACTCTAACGGATAAAACGATATTTTTATTTGATGTAAGGAGAATAAACGCACACGCTGTAAACCATCATGCTTCATAATCGACTTTTGTCTAAACAAGCTGTTCGCTAATCAAACCAGAGACGGTTAATGAAATGAAAAATAAAACCATTCCCCCCCCCCCTTTTTTTTTCAGGTAATACAGTACGTCTAGCCCTGGAGTAAGTCCCTGGGCTCACACTTCAGTTAAATAATTTACATAAATGCATGTCACTGCCTTAATGATCTGCTACAGAAGTTTCGAAAATTAGAGTCCCTGAACTCAGTCAGATTTTAGTACTTATTTCTTTTCAAGTTATTGTACCTAACTTGTTTTTGAAATGATACTGGATTCACAATGTGACTGCAGTTCGCCAGGCTGTGACTTATCCAACCGCTGACAAATCAGAAGCAACCAATGGAACATGACTTCATGAGATTCAGTAAAACTGAAGGCTTTGTGTAATCCTGTTGTCATGAACTGCAGTATTTTCCAACAGTTTTTTTTTTTTTTTTTAGTTTCTAAAAGCCTTAACACTCATTTTTATGTGTGTGTGTGTGTGTGTGTGTGTGTCTGTGTGTGCATGAGAGAGAGAGAGAGAGAGAGAGAGAGTGTAAATGAGTGATGTGGTTTGTGGTCTGCTCATGGTCCGTTCTTGTGCATACTATCCAACTGAATCATCACCTCATGTTATACTTCTACTTCAGTCACAGTGTTTGAGTAGACCTACTCTGTATAGTCATGTTCCTGTAACTAATGTTAAAAGTGAAGAAAAAGTAACATAAAAAAAGATGTTTCAAGTTCTCCATTATTCTAAAACTATGCCCACGTGTGACGATAAACTGATATGAAGGTACATTGGAGTTCAGAACCTGTAACTGTAAAGGTTAATCAGTGCCAATATAAAATGTTATCATTTATGTTTTTTGATGTCACTTCAATGGACTTATACTAAATTAAGTATTATATTACATATTACATTAATTGCCTAGTTTTATTACACTTATAATTTAAAGTAAAAATATAGTTGCAAGCAACGATGACGGGTCCAAGCTCCCTGTGCCATCGCCACCCCGCAGGCACCGCACACCCTGTGTGTTATTTGAGTGTGTTATGACCTCGAAAAAGCCATCGTCACCCGGTTGAATAAAAACACTTTGGCAGAATTGTGGTGGAGTGATCAGCACTGTCGCCTTGCACCTCCAAGGTTCGGGTTCGATTCCCACTTCGGCCTGTGTGCATGGAGTTTGCATGTTCTCCACGTATTTAGTGGATGTCCTCCGGGTATTCCGCTTTCCTCCCACAGACCAAAAACATGCAAGAATATCACATCGATTCATTGAAGATTGAATCATGATTGACCTTAGCCTGCCTAATAAAAATCCCTTCATGTAAAAAGCAAAGGAAACCCTTGATGGAACAATGGCATTACTGGCTTGTGTACTTATCATCTTGCCCTGAATTTTCTTAAATGCCCCACCACCTAATCAAAATCAAATAAACTAATCAAATCTGCTTATGCATTATTCATGTTGGCATGCTGTGTGTGCTGTGTGCGTGAACCATTCTTTACCTCTCAGCATGGTGTGTTGGTGTTTGGCCGTGCAGATCAGCCTACTAATACCATCGATCACCTGGCTCTTGGAGTCCACGTCCTTTTCCTTCGGCTTCTTACTGAGGAAAATCACTACAGACAGAGAGACACACAAAATGCTCACTGTGGTCTGCTGTGCCAGCTCCAAAATATCACAGGGAGAAATCACAAGTACAATAATGCACCATCTGCACTTTCGTCAGACACTGCATGAGAAAAATGGACACGTAATATAAAGCTGCGGACACAATTACGGGGCAGCGCACAATATAAAATAAAAAAAGGCAAAATAATAGGATCTGTTGGATCAAAGGCTAGTTTAATGTAATTTAATCATCAATATTGTTACAGTAAACCACACGTGCAGTGATTCATATGATAATTACAGAGAAACTATTTCAAAGCAAAATATTGGCAATATATATGTCTTGTCCAAAAAAAAAAAACACACACACACACACACACTCTTATATTTAATTGGACTTAGTTTTGAATACGACGTGCATTTGCCATGGCATTGTTTCGAAAAACTTCACAGCATTTATTATCCTGTAGAGAGTTGTAATCATTTTTGGCCAAAATCATGCTACTGAAGCACTCTATAAAGACTTCTCCAGCACATCCCAAAGATTTTCACTGTGGTTACTTTGTGGTGGCAAAACCATTCCTGACAATGTTTTCTCATGACCCCAGAATCACTCGTTCAAAATTTTAGCCCAATAAATTTTGGCACTGCCATCCTGGAATATGCCTGTGGTATCTGTGCCTGCGGTAAGGAACAAAAATACCCTGGTCATTCAGTACATTGAGGTAGTCAGCTGATTTTAATTTCTATTGCTTTTCTCACAATTAGCCTAAAAAAAGAAGACTGTGCTTATACATAGTTATCTAGGTCCTGTTAAAAATATTAATAAATAAAAAATCTAACCGTTGCAAGATGTAGATCCTATTAAAATAAGTCTGGCAACCTTGGAAGCTTGAACTATATGCAGGTCAATTTTATAATTTGAATGAATCCTAAAGAAAATGTGTGCAACCCATCTCTGAATACGCTAAACTTTCCCCATGTAGATACAGATACGAGTTTTTTACTATGATTGTTGCTCCAATCTTAAACTCTAAACATGGCTGAAGATTAAAAAAGTTTGTTTTCCCACTTCATGCTCTCATGATCTCCAAGAAACTGTTTGAATCACCATGGCAACCGATTTAAAAATTCCAGCGGGTAAAACAGGTCGGTGAGCTGTTGTATCCCTCGTCTAATTCGTGGGATTATGGTAACCATGACAACACTCGCTTTACACATAATTATCACGTTTCCTTGTGCATCTTGGTTTTCCACAGGCTTTAAGAGTGCACTGTAACTTAGTGGCTGAAAAAGCTAATGTGGGAAGCTTTGAATGATGATTAGTATATTGTGTGTGTGTGTGTGTGTGTGTGTGGAGGGGTCACCTTTCTTATTCTTCTCTTTCATTACGACGGTCATGGCCATGCCGTGTGGTGGAGTGAGCTCTCCTCCACTGGGGATGCGTGAAACCTGCAGGGAGCGGAAGTTGCTCTTCAGCGTGTTCTTCATCCCCACGTCTCTTTTCTCTCCGTCCTTCTTCTTGTCTGCACCCTGACACGGCCAGTAATCCACCTGCAGTCCCATCACCTCTCCGCCCGAGCCTGGAGAACTACATGCACACACACAAGCTTAAGTCTTAAGTCTTTTATTAGTCTTATTTACAGTATATGGCATTTAGAAGGCTTTTTATTTTATTTACTGAATCACTGTAATTTGTATTATGTGCAAGATCTGAAAATTTTAATCCAGTAAAAAAAAAAAAAAAAACAATATCTGCAGTTATGTGGGTAATGTACCCTGCTCCAGACAGACTGGCTGAGACAGAGGGAGAGGAGGGAGGAGTGCAGGTCATGTCTTTCCCGTATGGTGCCCCCGTCTGGGCTGGAGGTGAAGATAGCATGTTCATACTGCCCATCACGTTGGCATCATCAGAATCCACTACACACACACACACACACACACACACACACACACACACACACACACACACATTAAATTACATTATCTGTGGTGAAATGGATAGGAAATATCAGACCAGTGGCTATTTAGTATATACTGTATAACAGCTTCCATAAGTTTTCACATATGTTTTACAAAAATCCATATATCCTGTACCATTGTATACTAATGAAAAAGCTAAATCTGTTATTGCGTATCCCATACTTTATTTATGGGATTACTTATTTCATACATCCTACTGGTTACAATCAAATTAATTATTAATCGACATAAAGAGCGAATCACAAAAGAGCATTAGCCAAAGAAGCAAGTAAAGTGCCATGGGTATGATGCTACCATCACCATGCTTCACTGTAGGGAAAGAATTCTGTAACTTATTATACAGTAAGTGCACTAATCATGGTTTGTACATGCAGAAGCTCCTACCTGATGTGGACAAGTTTTGCTCAACAATTCCTACTTTCACCAACTGTAAAAAGAGAAGCAAAAATAAAGAATACAATTTCTTTCGTCTTCAACTTTAGAAAAATATTTAGAAAATATTTAATTAGCAATAGTAAAAAAGAAATCAATCATCTGTGCACACTTACCCCGATGAACGGCACAAACTTCTGGCACGAGTCCTCGTCGGGGCTGTGTGGGGAAACAGTGAAGAAATATCAGAACTATGCAGAACAGACCAGGTCTAAACGTTACAGACTCAGTGAGTGGCTGGGTGAATGTGCACTCGGGGGTCCAGGTGTGAGGGAGTGGGTTCATGTCAAGGCTGGCTGAGTGACAGAGGCATGGCACCACCTCCTGGTGGCAGTGTGCTGTGAGGAAGCGGCGGGGGTCATGCCATGAAGTCATGAGTGGATGCTGGGATAGCTGCTTACAACCTCCACCAATCAGGTGCAGTGTAAGGCGGTGGACAGCAGTGTGTGTTCATTTCGCTAACCCTGTACTCCAACACTGTCGTTAAAATGCACTCCCTGGACAATATTGTTGAGTTTTCACAACTTGTGCTCAAAGTCATTGATCTGACTGAGTGTTTTAGGTTATAAAGTTGTTAAAAAATCATGCCATTGTCATTTTTAGATTCGGCCAACTCGGCTAGTTTTCGTCATTATAGTTAGCTTTTCGTTGTTGGTTAAAAACAATTTGGTCAAAGAGAACAAGAGGTTTTGCAACTTTTATTGACCGTACTATCCATCCATTCGCGTCTATGATCAGCTAGTGCTGCTACCATCAACGTGAGAGTACAAACACGCCACCGAGTCCACCCAGAAAGTACAGATGAGCCGGAAAAAAATATTAAAGGTACTTGAGCTTCAGTTGAGAAAAGTCAAAATATTAAGGTTTTGAGTTTTCTCAACTTAAAAGCTTGTGGTAAAAGTAGCTAAAGGTGGCACCGTGTTTCTCTCCTGTATTTCAGATTTGCACTCATAATAAGAAATTGTTTGGTTTTTGGAATTATTGCAGTTATTGTTGTAAAAAAATTGTAAACAATCATAAAATACATTAAATGCTACAAATGTTTGAAAAACCATTAAAAATCGCTGTCGTTACATTAATGACTACTTACAGAGAGTGTCACTGAGTATACTTGGGGATCTTTTTGTTTTTTGTTTTTTTTCTATTATTATTCGTTTAAGTTATTATTTATATGTTATATTCATCCTTTATATAAGTTTCTAGGAAATTTGTTACTACAAAAATGTATTAAAATGAAAGCACTGATTACTGCTACTGTATATTTCAATTATAGCCATTAGAGCTATATGCAATAATCATCCAACAAATATTTCACCCACATCTGTGCAATCAGACTCCAACAGTGGAATCCAACAGTACTGGGATATAAAATACGTAAACTACTTTTAACTTGTCTGATTTAAAAGAAGTGATGGTACAGATCCCTAATGGAAAATATAAATAAGGTGTAAATGTGATTTTTGCGCTTATCAGAACGCTTTTATATACAGTATGTAAGACGTCGTAGTGAGTTTGCTGGCAAGCAGCTATACAGTACCTTTCTGATAAGAAAGAAGAAAAAGCTTTGTTCCATGTCTGTGAAACTAGTGACAGTAGTGGAACACTAAAGTATTGGAACACAGGGTTAATGCTACATAGTCCCCTCTGACCACCTCAGATGTGAAAGAATGGCCTTTTGCTAATTAAGCTCATGAAGCTGATGTCTGAACCCAGAATGAAAATGAAGCAACTCTATCAAATGGACTACAGTATAGTGGTGAAAAATGGCTAATTAATTTTTCTTTGCTATAGTGGTGTCATGTTGATTAGTCCCCAGAGTTCTATGATTTTGTGCCCTGAGACAGAGCGATCATGCTGGTGTCTGGTGACTATTTTTACGATAACGTTCGCATGTCTAAAAGCCTTAACTAAGCGCGCGTGTGTGTGTGTGTGTGTGTTTGGAGGATGTGACGCTCCTGTGACATTCAATCTCCATGATGAAGCACCTGGCAGAAGTCCAGATTTGAAAAGAAAAGTCACCCTTCTGCTGTTTTTCTCTTTTTTTATTCTCTCCATAAATCAATGTTACTCTCGTTCTCGCTCGCTTTTTATAATATGAGTTTTAATACCCCACACTCTCTGTCTTCCACTCTCTAATATCCCCTGCTCTTTTTATTCTTTTTTTCTTTTTTTATGAGAGCTGATAATTGGCTGTGTGACCTTTCTTCTTATGTGTGTGTCCTTCCCCTGGGGACATACAGACCTGTCCAGACTAGTCATCCAACCCTGAGCCTTGCATGTGTGTGTGTGTCTATTTGTGATCTTCCTGGTTTTATTTCATATTTTTATCTTTGTTTCTAACCATATGCTTCCACTTTACAGCAAAAATGCAGCATTTTTCAACTTAATCTCTATCTACTGCCTCGGTAATGTGTGATTACTCTAGACAAGATGTTTTACTGAGAAAGGACGAGAAAGTCTGATTACACAAAACTCATTTATGATGGACGTTATCGGAGCACTCATACTACTTGTATGTTGATAATATACATGTACTTCATTCATTCTTACTTATATGTTACAATTACTCACTAGGTTATTCTAAGAGCCTTATTGTTAGTGTTACACTTGTAATTTTGAGTTTGCATCAGACAGTATAGTCACATCTTCACATCCTCATGAAAAAATAGCCAAAAGCTGCCCGTAGACTTCCATTGTAATTAAGCGAGTTTTGAGTGAACAGGCTTTCTTTTTTTCTCAGTACAGAGAAATGTTTCAGAATACTTGTCAGAAAATATCACACATGCATTTAAATTTATTCCACTTTTCAGATGCTCTTATCCAAAACAACCTACATATTCTACAGATACGAGAGATCTGGGGTCATCAACTGGCAGACTATAATGACCAAAATGGGTACATGAAAAATACTGTAAAAGGTACAGTATATGGAAATGACTGTAATTCAGCAATTCTATACATGAACCTGGTTGATTCCTATAGTAAATCTTATGCGGCTAATTGCAGGCATGTGAATCGTTTAGCTCAAGGCAACCGCACCACACACGCTAATACACGGCTTGCTCTGTAAAATAAAGCCGACAACAAAACGCAGCACGGATGAACAAACAAAACAGATGGTTGTGGCGCTCATCAAAACTGGTAACGCGAAGCGACACTATGAAACAAGACGCAACCGCTTTACCACGATTGTGGTGATCGTTTATGATCAAGCATTAAATAATAGCTGTTGCCGTTTTCAATCATGTTAGTGGCTCGTCCAGAGCTTTGTATGCAAGGAGTTTATGTAACTGGATCTTTACAAAACTTTGTGAATACTCCTGCAACAGATAGAGATTAAGATGAAAGTATTTCTTTAGCGATTGATCAAGTTCATTAAACCACTTCAGTGCACTCATTCAAACTGAACCAGACCAGAAGTAAAAAGACAAACAGACAGACATTAAAATTAGCGGCGTGACACTTTGAGTATGAGTGGGTTAGACAAAACAAGGGCAAACTGTGAACGTCAACCCACACACGATCATGTACCTGATGTAAAAATCAAAATACAAACTTCTTTTCCTTGAGTGCCAACAAAAGAAACAAGGGAAAGAAACCCAAAGCACAAGAGTATTACAAAAGTGTTCGTTCTGAGCTGTTTAGTAATGCAAAAAAATCAAGCACAGAAATATAAAATAAAGCAGGAAAAAAAAACAAGGCTGAAATCAACGAACAGAATCATGATATTAAAAGGATTCAATGCAATGATGAAACCCTTTTAAAGGAATACAGTTGTGATCGGAATTTTTCATATGTTTATCCTGAACATGAATATCATGGCAATATTGGGATTTCTTTGAACTGTACTTTTAATGGTGCAGAATGATTGTACTAGCGAATAATTTGGAGCACAAGATTTCATTTATTTTGGTGTTTTCTGATATCAACACATGGTCGGAATTATACATACAGGGTCATGTATAATACACATACTGTATATAGTTTATGAATTTAGCAGTGCTGAATGTTCTAAAATCTTTTTTAATCTGCCAAGCCCAAGGCCTTTCGACTTCCTGATCATTGACTACTGCTATCTTCTCTGTGCCAACATAAACCAGGTCTGCTTAAAAGCACTTACTGGACTGACCAACACACAGTACAATAAGAAAGTCCAAGGAGCTCAGTGCAGATCTGAGAAAGAGGACGGTACTGTAGATTTACACGTCTCTTGGAGCCATTTCTAAACAAGGCTAGAGATTCCAAGGTCAGTTCAAACCATGTAAGTTAGTAAGTTAGTGTTACTGGGAGGTGTAGAAACAAGCCCCAGGTCTGGAAGACGACCCGAAATTTTACCTTCAGCTGTGAGGAAATTGACGTGGATGGTCAAGAACGACCGAGAAACCACCAAGGCACAAACCTGCCATAAACTGGAATCTGCTGCAACACCGGTGTCACTGTCTGCACTTAAGTGAGCTTTACAGTACATCACCACTGGGGTGAAAGAAAGAAGATGTAAAATATTAAACCCCTTCAAGCTTGACTAGTGTTTGCAGCTGACCTCATGGACAATCTGGAGAGAAATGTTTGGAGGAGTAAAGGTAAAGCATTCTACTTGAAGAACTCTGGACCAGCTGTTAAGCATGATGAGAGTAGCTTCATACTTTAAGGCTGTTCTGCCGCCAGTGGAACCATGCATTGCACAAATTGAATGGAATCATCAATGAGGAGGTTCTTCAATGTTACCTCAAATCAATCAGCTAAACATTTGGAACATCAAAGCCTGTTAAATAATGGATAAAGCAGGCTAAGCTCTGTGCTTTAAGCTTTTGGGGCCTCAAACCTATCAAAAATATGTGGATGAGGCTTAAAAGTCTGGTGTGTGCCAGAATACCAACACAAATATCCAACCAGATGTCTGCCAATAGAATACCATAACCACTTAAAAGTCAACAAATGTAATATGTAATATATTTTTTAAAAACTAACAAACAGACAAAAAAAAAATAGTGCATGAAATTATTGTTTTTTTCCACCGATATCATTCTGCCCCAGAAACAAATAATAACTGCAAGCCCAATATTGACATGGCATCTGTTCATTTTCGTGACGAGTGTATAGAAACTTCTGACTGCAACTGTACCACTGCTACAAGAATTCAGAAATTAAGAGTTAAATGTAGAAACAACTCTGATTATAAAAAAAACAACAACAGATAAAGAACAAAGATCTTTACACATATTTATGGCACATAAAGTATCTCGGTCAGCTTTTCACACACACATACACACACACACACACACACACACACACACACACACACACACACACATAGGAGTACCTTTTCTGTTTGTAGGTGAGCATGGCCTCAGAGATGGGGAAGTGATGGGACATGTTGGCTCCTGCAAGATACTGAGACACTCGTCCAGCCACATCGATGTTGTCTGTTCAGATAGAAGGCAAATATGTGAGAAATGTCCCACACCTAGACAAACGACCTACCGGGACCTTAAATGCATGATTGCTTTCTTACCAATTAGTCTAATGTTTATCTTGCGAGAAGAATATGCAGTATCAAATACAAACATATGACTGACTGCATGTGATGATGATGATGCTGATAATCAATGAATATACTGGATTTTATTCTGTTAGCTGGATTATACAGACTTTAACCTGATTAAAATGAGGATCCTAAAGGACCCTAATATCTACACAATTAATTTCACTCTCATTAATGAATAATTAATAGTCGTTACTAAAAATATGCTTTAAGAATAATAAATGAATAATAAGGCAGGATTTTAAGGGGTTACCCGTCCACTCCTTACCCATTACTATATCAAGCGGTTAATGGTTCTAATACCTTAGAATTAGGAAAAATTGAAAAAACAAAACAAAAAAACAAATGAACAAACCAAACTGAATGTTATTCTGAAGCAATTCGAACGGAATAATTTGTAAGGATTTGGATCAAACCTGATGTTGGTGCCTCTAACCTCCCAAACACATCCCTCCAGCCAGCGTCCAAGAAGATGCTGCTGAATTTATTATCAAAAGATGAGATGTACTTCGCCACAGGGTGGCAACCTGAACGACAGAGACAAAGCAAATGTCAATACAATAAGAACAACACAACTAAAAGAAAAAGAAAAAAAATAATCTCTTCTTTGGAGTTGTTTGCGAATTGTGGAGGGATTTCTATCTCACCGACAGGAATGACCAGGAAGCGGATGTAGCTCAACCAATCAGGCGTCTTGTTAGCGAGCTGCTCCACGAAGCACCTCAGCACCGTGCTCAGGTAACTCTGGTCTCCCGCCACAGCCACCTTAATGGTAGGGGGTGTCTGTGCATTGCAGTTACAGCTGGAGAGAGATACAGTACATATCAACTATAAAAATACAGATCAGGCGTCTGTTTATATATGAAGTGGTTGTTGCTGCTGCAATTTGATTATGAACTTATCCACAGAGCTTAGCAACCGTTGCTGTGCAAGAGTGCTCAGTTGGTCCGAAAATCAGATCAGTATGAAGGCAACGCAGAGGTTTCTGTAGTCTTGAAAGAATTACAGCAAGGTGGAAAGCAGACACTTACAATCTCTGGATCCTGGTGACGATGGTGTTGAAGGCGGCCTGGACGTCGGCAGCGGAGATGGTGGAGACGATGGGCTGCTTGTGCTCGTGGAGGATCTCGTTCAGATACTGCAAACAAAGAAAGCGAGAGAGAAAAAACTGAGAGGGTTAGAGAAATGGAATGAGAGGAGGAAATCTGACAAGAAAAAGAATGGCATCGGGAAAATCCCTCAGCCGAAGAACTTTCTTATGAACAATTGCTGCTTTGGTAAAAATTAATGAATAGACCATATAATATATGCTGCACAAGTAATGTTGTGTAAAGTATGCTCAAGAGCCACTAAAGTGATGCTTTGCTTAACATCCATGGTACAGTCTGTGAGATTGGGATGTAGTACTTTTATTGTACATTCTCCAGTTCTGAACTTTATTATGGAAGTACAGATGTAGATGTGGTTGGATTTTCCTGAATGGAGATGTTGCGCAGCATTTGTCTGATGATTGTTGCTCATGAGCAGACAAGGACCCTCATGGTCCAGTTCAATTTAGTCTTGAGGTGCTGCAGATGAAAGCAGATGCTCCATTTATATAGACACTTATATTCCAGAAATAATGGAACAATAGCTCAATCAGAATAAAAATGCACCATGTACAGTAAACACCTCCATCAGGACAGTCTGACCCGATCCGTGTTGACTGATTGGTGGTATTAACATTTGATTATCCGTTCTGTAGGTAAATATTAGCCATGTAAACACTTGTTCCAAACGTTTTTTCCTTTTTGTTGGAATAAATATATTCTTTCTGTGCATGTCTGCTCCACGCGGGGGTAACATTAGGTGACGTGACCTAGGGTTTCTAGGAGGGGAAATTTCGCTTCCATTCTAGATCTGTAAACTCTCTCCCACCTGTGTTTATTTTCATCACACTGGTTCTCTGGCTGAGGAAGGAGTACTGATTAGCTCACTATTTTATATGAAATAAAGCATCTAAGCAGTCATTGCTTTACTAAGCAGAATTTTATTGGAATAGATAACGTAACTTTAAACTTGGAGAAAAAGTACTCTTTTTTGTGTTTTTCTGCTATATTTCTGGTAGATTAAACACTTCACAGCAGACTGAATCACTTTGAGCATGTCAAAAAAGTGTCAATATTCACTCTCACTCACTCACTCATCATCTATACCGCTTAATCCTGTATTCAGGGTCACAGGGGGGCCTGGAGCCTATCCCAGGAGACTTAGGGCACATGGCAGGGTTCACCCTGGACAGGGTGCCAATCCATCGCAGGGCACAGACACACACACATACACACACTATGGGCAATTTGAACGCCAATTAGCCTAACCTACATGTGTTTGGACTGTGGGAGGAAACCGGAGTACCCGGAGGAAACCCACCAAGCACGGGGAGAACATGCAAACTCCATGCACACAGAGACGAGAATCGAGCCTGGCCAGGGATCGAACCCGGACCCTGGCGGTGCAAGCCGACAGTGCTAACCACTACACCACCGTGAATATTATTATTTTAATATTACTTTATATTAAAATTATTCATATTACTTAATATTACATATTATTTATTATTTTTAATACAAATTTGACCCTAATGGCTTCCCATAATTGCAGTGCGGATACACGGCTGTGTGTGATAATGGTAAGTTTATCACAGATAACAAAATGACTAGACATGACCAGGTGTGCTGAATGGCTGCAGTTTCATTATAAAAAGCTTCTAGATGAAAGTTTGGGTAAAATCAAAGCTGTGTGCTCAGGCTGCCTTCAAGGGGAACTATTTTTTACAAGAATACATCAAATGTAAGACATTGAAAAAGTCTATGAAAGTGAGACAGTGGGGCAGAAGCTACTTTTATTGCACTTACTGGAGACCTCTGGACATCAGTAAGTAACCCTAACTACCTCGATGTAACAGTACATCTAATCAATGACAAATGCCAACTGCATTCATTCACTCTGGGTGTGTTAAAAACGCAAAAAAGACATTATGCATAAGCATGTGCTGGACAATTGCGCTGGCCAAAAAAAGATAACACGGATTGTCCCCACTATATGAGCATACAGGGCTCGCAATATGTTTAAGATAGTACAAAACTGCATAATGTTTCATCCAACCATTTGTCATGTGTTTCTTTATTCCAACATTTATTATGAAAGTAAATGTGAATATTTGAAAATTGTGATCATTAATGTCTGATTAATAAGATAACAATTTAAATCAATTGACAGTTCTAATCAATTTAAATGAAATGAAATAAAATGCTTTGAGCATGTAAACAAACATCTTATCGGATCAGTGTTCATGTATACAGTGATTTCAATCCAAAGAAACAAGAAACGTTGCAAGAAACGACATGCAAATGGCATATTGTTTTTTACACTCTGTGTGAATAGCTTTTCATTTCAGACTAAAGAAAAGAGTTAAATTTGTGCTAAATATACAGTAACGTTGAAAAAGACCAACTCGATTTAGCACAGTAGGACTGCAGATTCTTCACATGAGTCCCAGCTGAACTTTGGAATTTAGTTTTGCATTTAAAAGTGAAGTGCTGGAATAAATGTGTCTCTGCTTTTCAGGTTCTGTACTTTTCACATTTTTAGCTGAGACTTTAAAGAAGGGTTTGATGTCTGGACCTTCCTTTCAAATGTCTTAGTGCTGGAGTTTTCTTAGTTTTCTATATTTATGTATCTTACATAATTATAAAGGAACTGACACAATGTTTCAGTGAATGCTTTTAATGATCCCGGCTCCGCACCATAAAGAAAATTGGAAAAGAAACGATCTTTTAATTTGCGAGAAATTATCATTTAATCCTCTTACTGCACAAGTGTCAGTAAGAAGCGTTTAAAGGGCTGAGGGGTGAGATGAAAAACAGAAGTGAGCTAGAAACAACTAGAAGCATATTGATTACTGCGCTTTGAATGGTAGGTGTCCTCAGCGTGGCAGTAATGGAAGTGCAGTGCACTGCAGGAGCAGGAAGAGATTTACAGCAGGGGCTAGAGGGCACAGAGAGAACACCACCTGCTCCCACACACACACACAATCAGATGCTCACTCGCACACTCCGACAGGAGACATGTCTACAAGAATAACACACTCTGGCAGATGTTCACACACACAACACGCTTTCACACACAGGTGACGCATACACACCTGGCCCTGCCAGTCGGTAGTGTTGATGAGGATGATGCTCTCTGGCAGCTGCTCGTCTGAGTTGAGGATCTGATTGAGCTGGTCATACACTGACTTCCTGGGAACCTGGGTAATATAAAAATGCAGAATGTTGTTAATTATACAGCTGGTAGCACCATCCAAACCATTTGATTGGACAAGAGGCATTCCATGAGTGCTGATATGGAGCATAACAGCACTGGGATGTTTAACTATATACATCACT
This sequence comes from Clarias macrocephalus, assembly GCA_011419295.1. Lineage (NCBI taxonomy): Eukaryota > Metazoa > Chordata > Actinopteri > Siluriformes > Clariidae > Clarias > Clarias macrocephalus. The sequence goes on along the minus strand of JAAGKR010004840.1, from coordinate 26,335 downwards.
CCACTTCATAAGTGTTCTAATCATCATTAACCCCTGAACAAGGGTACAACTTGTATAGTGTGGAACGAGGGATTCTACACCGTACGCACTGCACTAGCTTTCTGTTTTTACGCTATTTGGGATTTAATCACGAACAGCTACAGTAGATAGTGGATATTCTAATGCAGACATAAGTTGGGAGATATACAGGACTGCCCACCACCTTCATGGTTTATTCACCTCACCTTTTGGCTATATAGTGCCAGTAAGAAATTCTCACCCGTTACTTCCACTAAGTCGGTCGCTTACCGTCAGTCACCAGATTATTGCTAATTCAGTTATGGAAGGATATGTGTTGCCAGATCAAAAATAACTAGAGGGATAATGTATGTTAAATAAACAAACAAATCATACTCTGATAATACATATTGTTTGTTAAAATGTTATAAATAATAAATGTCACACTCAAGGTCGTGCTGAATACGTTTTACATTTGGTAGACGTCCTTATCCAGAGCAGCATACATTTTTATCGCATTATACATCTGAGCAGTTAAGGGTTAAGGGCCTTGCTCAAGGGCCCAAGGGGACAACTTGGTGGTCATGGGATTTGAACCTGGGACCTTCCAGACCATAGTCCAATGCCTATCCAGTGACATATCATGACGGGAATGAATATCAGCACGGTTGTGAAGTCTACGGCACTCCCTCTTGTATGATATTGCTTTAATATATCTCCACAGTCACGGGTTCAGTTGTTAAAAAAATGATCTGAATTTTTTTTATGTATCATATACATTATTTAGCAGGTTTCGGACTTTCTCTTCGCATTTGTCACGACACCATACATTCAACACAAACATCTCAATCAACACCACACAATGACTACTCCAATAGACAATCACAACCCCAGCCATGCAATTAACCTAATATTTTCAGTACATTAATTTTACATTGCAACTTCATTAATGCAAAATATGTTATGTAGTAGGAAAACAGTAATGTACTGTGTACCGGCATGTCAAGCACTGATTTATGCTTCTTACACCACAGCTATTTAACCATTTATAGTCCTGTTAATGATGTAGAATGTTCGTAAGGCTAGCTTGTCATGAAGTACTTTCCAGTAGCTTTAAACAGGTTCTATTTTATCCAGCTTGTCTTGTAATTAGAAAAAAAAAACACACAAAAAAAAAAAAACAATCTGTTTATGACGACTTCCTCATGCCAGAACAAGTTCCTGACTGTTACAAAGCACCGACCCTGGAGTCTCTTTCCGTAAATGTTAACAACGGTCTCCTAACCAAAAGCTGCACAATGATTACATGTTTTCTTTCTTAAACAACAACACATTTTCATCTGCTCATTATTAGTCCTGGATTACGTGGCACATCCGCAATACAAGTCCTTCTGAATGAGCCGTTACTATAGAAACATAGCTGTAATAAAATGGGCACATTAAAATGAACCTGTAATTTCATTTACAGCAGGAGCTACTGTCAGAGCTGCTGGGATATAAACAGTAATCAGCAACGTCTAATCAATCAGATGTGAGAATTCAACAGTTCAAAGAATTATATGAAAAATGTTTTATTTATTATCTGACAACAACCGGAGAAAATCCTCTCATGTGAAGCGGATAATATAGTGTTCATCACGCAAGCACTATTAAACAATGTGGCTAAATTATTATCATAATATATATGAAAATATATCATGATATGACTGGGTATCATATCACACACACACACCCATATCTACCTGTACAGTGAGTCTGGAGTCGGGTGAGGTTTCACTGTCGATGCTACTGGTTCGGTCGCTCTGAGCTTTCGAGCTCTGTCTGTCCTTCATAGAGGTGCTGCGCGGTCGTCTCTGCAGCTTGTCTGTTTTACTGCGGACAGAGATCAGGGACGGAACAGTTACAGCACCACTATTACACATAAATTACATAAAGGCCTTGTAAAACTATCCTTTATGTTACGGAATATATTTTCTCCTTATACCTTGGCCAAGCGATGGTTTCTTGGAGTTTTTTCTTCTTTTTTTTATGTTTTACTACAATTTACCCACCAACCGGCTTAAAAATTAGGAAAAACACAAGACACAGTACTTAAGGATGCATTAAAGACTAATAGTGCACTCTGAGACTGTAATGGGATCTAAATAAGTGCTTTATGCGAAGCAAGTGCACTTGTAGTGTGGACCAGTTACTGTAAGCCAAGATTTGTCTTACAGAGTATCACTATCATCAACCAATTTATAAGGATAAAAAAACGCAGTGTGCTACAATTGGAGAGAAAAAACGGCAAATAGGCTTTTTCCAGTTAAACGTAGATTATGTTTTCCAGTAAAATACTGTATAAACATAAACATTTGATGCATTTGAGATCTTTTTTTATTCAGAGCTGTCCAGCATACAAGGTTTTCATTTTGGTCAGTTTTTTCTTTTATCTTCCAATAACCTACTGTATACTGACTTTCACAATCTAGCCATCTCTTTGTCTATTCATGCATCCATCCATCTATGCATCAGTGCATCAATCCACCTACAATATCTCTCAACAGGCACTGTAGAATAACACACTATTAAACTATATATATAAACTATAAACACTCTATATTCAGTTTGTCAAAGACTAGAATCAAAATCAAGAATCTAACTTTCAACATCAACAACAACACAAGGACTGCACAAGGGGAGGACGTTTGAACATTGTTAAGGGAAATGGAATTGCACATCAAGGTTGCACTTGATTTGACTCATTTGTATTATTCGTGTATGCCTTTACTTTATAATTTCATTGTAATTACTTAAATTAATATACAGACAGTCCCCTACTTATGAACGAGTTACGTTCTAGGAGCACTTTCGTAAGTCGGATTTGTTCTTAAGTCCAACAAAGTGAGTCTTATACAATGTAAAGCATACTGTACAAATTCACTTGACTAAATCTCTGTCCCCTTTCCCCAGACTGCCATCATGTCGCCAAAAACCGTAAACGAATCTCACAGAGAAATGTGAAATGTAACAGTGTTGTCTCTTGAGGGGAATCCTGAATGCCATTTAGTTTCAGAGCTGTTTTCCACTGTATTGGACTGTGAGCTCTGTTGAGCTTTACAGAACAGCCATTTTCTATCATCGTGCTTTGGTGAATCAGAATCATACAAACATACATTATAATGTACCAGACACTGACAATATTGTATGTACTGTAATTGTAAATACTAGTGTCTGGTGCACTACGGTGTCTATTTTTGGTACATTACACGCGAGCTACTTCAATGTGGTTCACAGCTACATCGTGGTCCGTTTATATCTGCGGAAGTTTGTAACTCGAATATTCAAAAGTAAGGGACTACTTGTGTGTGTGTGTATGTGTGTGTATATATACATATATATACATATATATATATATATATATATATATACTTGTCAGCTCTCTCATTTACAGTTTATCTTTTTCATTTTTCATTTATCTTTGTGTTACTGTCTTTATTGCTGCTGGTAAACTAGAATTTCCTTTGGGATCAATAAAGTTTCTATGTATCTATCTATCTTTCTATCTATCTAGTAAAATTTTTATATCAAATAATTCATTGTCTGATGTGGTGCTTCCACACCAAAGTAGAGAAGCAGCTGCAATTTATCTCGCGGCAAGAACAAGAAAAACACATCCACGCTTTTCCCTAGAGAAATGGCAACAAAACAACGTCTAAGACATTTGCATGTTTAAACAGAATAATCTTTCATATCGTAACATCTAATAACACCGGCTTGTCTTAACATTAACTCTTATTTCAAGTCCTTAAAAAATGCTTTAACAACAATTTTCACCCTTAAATCAATTTCGCTAAAAGGATTTAATCACATATTCAATTTTTCTAACATCCTCATTAGTTTTATTAAAAGAATCTCCAGCATCTAAGAAAAGTCAGAGACCAACCACATGAGTCATGTATTTATAATGAAGCCTCAGAAACACTAGATAATGTCACGGAGCCACGTGGAGGGTTGCTCCTCTTAATGAGCTCGTTAGCCGACAGAAAAACATTCACACGTTCTCAGTTGGTCTCTGGAGAGACACTTAATACTGTATAATGAAGATGCTGGACAAACTCGACGAATAGGAATAAGGATGGCACAAACGTGTGGAAGATTCAAGTATGTATTAATATACAGTACAAGGTTGAGTTTTATAAGCACGTAGAGCCCCTGTAGCATACCACAAGAGGAGCAATGCACATGACAGCGGATATTAATTAATGTAGAAGGAAAGGAAATTAAAAAAGAAAGAAAGCGAAGAACGAAGGGCGGCCTGGTGGATTTGACTTTACCTAGGAGACATCATATTCTGAGACTCGGTCTTGGAGATTTTGCCCACTGAGCTGGCCGGTTTCTCCGTGCTCATGTCCCAGCTCAGGTTGGCATCATGTTGGCTTGGCGCTCCTCCCACTCCTGCGTCCTCCTCAGCTGCCTCCTGCAGACACAACAACGTCACACCAGGCAAGACATCTAAAGGTTGTCATGGTAACAGCCACTGAGCCAGACCATAGGCAACAAATCAGAACCTGTGAGCACAGATGTCCTTGAGGGGGTGTTTTTGCACGTGTGTGTGTGTGTGTGTGTGTGTGTGTCTACGCACGTGGCTATGAGAGCCATGGAGAAAGCCATGGAGAAAGAACGACTCTTAGAAATTTAACTAAGAGTCAACATGCTATTAAATAACACACGCCATTTACGACTCTACATTAAAGCTCTAACGATTCACAGGTTCATATCAGCTCTCTGGTCTCAGTATTTACGACTGAACCAATTTAGACCAGCATGAGTCTTGAAAAAATCACTATGTAAACACAGACAATCATTGTATTGGTAAAATATATAATCTAATTATATTTCCACTTTGTTATTGTACAGGAATATTATCACACCATTATTCTTTACACTACAAGCCTGTTAGTCCCAGTAAAAAAAGACGTTGTCTCTGTGCTTGTGAGTCTTAATTAAGGAGGCGTGGCCTTTGTCCTGGTCAGGCCCAAAAAAGGAGGTTAAGTCTCTGTGTTTTTCAGTGTTAGTGCAAAGGGGCACGGCTTCTTCTTCTTTCCTTTCCAATACCAAAGGTGTGGCCTCACATACAGTAATAAAAAAAATTACCATTTAAAATGCAATAACCTCTGAATCGTCCGCTGTTAAATGTGTTTCTGTCTTTAAGGATGAGACACATATACTATGTGCTTGTGCTTCAGGAGATTTACAGTATATATACGCCCCCACTCTGTATGGAATGCTAACCATGTATCCTCGCTCTCCCACAGCAGTGGTTGCTGTGGAGCTGAAGAGTAAGTACAAATGGATCAAACGAGGCAGCAGCGATAACAAATGAGCAAATGGCCTCCTCAGTCATCAACACACTGATACAACACACACACACACACACACACTAAAGCGTTCTAGCAAAGCGTAATGGAGTGGATGTCTCAGTGGGTCTCTTTCCATTTAACTAACCGAGCGGGAAAAAAAAACAGAAAACAGAAATATGATAACAAGGCCAGCATAAAGTGGCCATCAGACAGTGTGACACGGGGTGGAGAGGCAGAAACTGACCCCTGCTATAGTGTCCACTACAGACGTCTCATCCTGGTAACGCCCAGTCGCTGCTCTGTCCTTCTCGACTGCCAGCAAGTCTCCACCCTACACACACACATACACAGAGCACACACAGAGCACACAAAGCAAGTCAGAGATAGCTACCTCTGTACAGTAAGGGACTCTGTATGTGTGAGTGTGTGTGTGTGTGCGTGTGTGTGGTTTTAATTAAGGTCTTACAGCAATAGACTGGTCTCTAGGCTGACTTTTTTGACTGTGCAAACTCCCGATTTCAGTTTGTGAGCTGGAGTGAGACATGCCCTCAAAGAACGGCCTGAAACAGATAATTACATGAATACATACAAAAAAAAATAACCAAATGATTTACCTGTTAAATATACGAATGGAAACAATATTAATTATTAAAGTGTATTTAATACTGCCAGAGATTAACAGTAACTCTACAGTACAGATCAAGTAGTTTAGACATTTTTTTTTCACTATAGCAACTCCTAAATGTCATTCTGTCATTATACAATACGGTGAAAAAGTATTTGCCCCTTCCTGATTATTTATTTTTTAGCATATTTGTTGTACCTTCAGTGATTTACATTGTCCAATGAAGTTTAATATTATACAATGATATCGCAGGTAAATACAAAATGTTTTTTTTAAAATTATGATTTAATTTATTTCATTTGCATTCTATTTATTTATTTCATTTATTGAAGCTGTCCAAGCCTACCTGCCGATATGTTGAAAGTTATCCCAAGCACCCGAACCCCCCCTGCGTTAAATTTCACTTGCCACACCCAGGCCTGATTACTGTCAGACCTGATGAATCCTGAAATCATTTAAATAGAATCTGTCTGACAAAGTGAAACATGCTAAAAGCTCTCAAAAAGCAACACATCATGCCGGGCAGGTTAGATTTTTTTTCTTTAATAAATAAAATGTATTATTAAAAATGTATAAATTAAAGTATTGTTTTAAAAAGCATTTTGTATTGACACAGATTTTTGTGTCATATTAAAAAAAGGGAGGGGGCAAATACTTTTACACAGATACTCGCAATGCAAGGTTTCACTGGTGTTTCACTGAGGTGTTGTCTCTGCGCCTTTAAATCGCGAGGGGAATCCTGGACACCATTCTGTGTCCAGGAAATTCATGGAATACCTATATATATATACTTGTGTGTATATGCATGCCTACTATATATTAATACTCCCGATTACTTCATTGGCCTTTAAATGATAAAAATCTGAGATCTCAAACAGGTAAATTTTGATTTTGCCTTTTAATATGTATTACAGAAATTTTAAGAAATTCTGCAATCCCATCACACACTGTCTTATTGCAGCATTTTTTTTTCTCTGCCTACAACATTTGCTGCTTGTGCTCACATTTGATCAATCTCAAAACCATAAGATGATTCTCAGGTTGTCCTTATTTTTTCGAGGGAAAGCCTCTTACCTGAGCTTAGGTTTAGGGGTGCTGAGGACGCTGTCGTTGTCCTCCATCTCTGGGCCACTGTCACTCTGGTTATACACCTCCAGGCTGTCGTACAGCAGGTCCAGATCCTCCTCCACCTCCTGGGTCTGATCCACTGGGTCTGAGTCCAGAACCTGAGGCCACACACACACACACACACACACACACACACACACACACACACACACACACACACACAAAGCTGTGTAACTGGTTTCAAGAGAGGATAAAAGGCTTCTTTGCATTTCAGTTTGCATACACTAAGCAGACACATGACGTTTTCAGTACTACTGCCTTATCTCTGTTTGATCTGACACAGGCCAAAGGTTGTAATAGTACCGGCCAACTAAAAGCAGCGTGAATAATGATCTCTGCTTCTTGTACCGCTGACTTTCCGCTTGGCGTTTGCACATTGCCTACAGCACTTGGCACTTTCTGCTTATCTATATAGAACCTTTTAAACTTCCAAGTGTGGTTTTCGGAAGGAAAACACGACAGGGTGTGCTGTGAATAATGGTCGAAAATGACAAAGTGGTATAATCATTTTCCTATCAAAGAGCTGTATTCCTTTTATACCAATTCAGTTTCAGTTCTTGAGGGCATTTAATTGGATGATCACAAAATTCCTATGTATATCAGTGTTCTTCCTCATTTTCCTCTCAATCTTTACGCCTGCTAATTTTAGCTATCAACGTGAAGGAACGCTCTATTCACCCTCTTCCACATGCATGATCTCGCAGATGCTTATGATCGGCTCTGACTGACAGGAGAAAGAAATGATGCAACAGCATGATCCATTTTGCTCCCCTGGCTCCCAGACACTTCAAAAATATGTGATAATTTTCCTGGAAGGAATGAAAGATAAAAGCCATCTACGAAACCGAGTCTGCTTTCAGATATAGTAGATCGTCTATCTGATGTGTCCTCATATACATACCCAACTCCACCTCTAATCAGTCTTGTTGCTAACAAGCTCACGGAGTGTGGAAACAAAGCCATAACCATCAACAGAGGTGGAGTTTAGATACTGATTAATGCGGCTATGTGTCGTCTGAAGCCTTCAATTACATTTCGGGTTATTAAGATCATAATTCATAACTGATTAACATCTCGGGACCAGTGGGAGGCCATTACGACGTTCGTGCTGACAGGCGTTGGAAATGAGCTCTTGCTTCGGCAGTTAGTCGCAAACTGAGGTGTCAGCCACAATGGGAAAAGGAAATTGACATTTGCATCTTTAAAAGAATGGACTGTTGCTTATTTGAAGGAATTGTTACATTAAACAATATCACTGTAACCTTTATATTACCGAATATTTTTAAAGCGCATCAAGAGAATGTAATTCATATTGCTTTTCTCATATTGCTACTACTGTCGGTCAATAGATATGTGATGGCATTAGGTTGTTTTGAAAGGTTAAATTACAGTTCTGTAGTACAGTATAGTATGACTTTAAACATTATCTCTATTCATGTTTACCATGAATTGAATCAATAAGCTTAAGGTTTTGTTTGAACAAAAATAATTTCATTCATTTCAATTCAGTTTGATCAATGTAGCACTTTTAGTTATAGATTTAACATTAAACAGCTTATGGAGGACCCTGATCCAAGATCATTTAATTTCTGATGTTTTTGTTTTGTGACACAAAATTTTGCATATACAGTACGTACAGTACTGTAGGTAATTTCCAAAAAATCATGATGAAATGAAATAATATTAAAATTTGATAATTGATTTACCAATGTTTTTTTTATTATTAATTGGACAGCAAATGGACAATAATTAAAGTGTTAATAACATGAATACTGCAGGGTTTACAATAAGGAGTACTTATTCCTCATCCTCATGATCTGACAAGGGCATATATTTTACAAAATCAGTAAATTGTCCCCAAACCCTTTCAAACACATCCTGTTTCCAGTGTAATATATAAGTCACTCTTGTTAACAGAAAAGTTATTAACATCTGCCATACCCAGTGTTTGACAGTTGGTCTATTAATCTTGTTTCAAAACATAGCAATCTATCTCTTGGCATGCAGGAAACATATCTATTAATATTTGTTCTTTTTTTTTTTTTTTAACAAAAATATGGTCTTCTGGGTATAACCCTAAAATAAACTAAGGTCCACTGGGATGTCTTTTGAACTTTTCTTCACGACTGCTTTTTGACCTCTTCCCAGAAAGCTTTCATTTTACTGCATTGCCAAATACAGTGCAAAGTCACTTTCATGTCGATCCATACTTTCACATTAGCCATTAATACTGTAGTAATCTATGTCCAGTACAGTGTGCGTGCCTCAGTACAGATAGATTCCCACTCGTCTACTATTATATCTGTTCTTATGTCCTCCTTCCATGTGTTCACAGTCAGTTTACAGTCAGAATCTTCAGGTATGTGTGCTATAAATAAGCAGTGTATATCCTGGGAGGGGTGCCAGTCCATCACAGAGCAAACAAACACACACTTATTCACACACTAAGGCAATTTGGAAACACCATTTAGCCTAATCTGTCTTTAGACTGTTGGAGGAAACCAGATTACCCAGAGGAACCTTAAAGATAACATGCAAACTCCATGCACACAGACTCGAGATGGGACATGAACCCTTGATCCTGGAGGTGTGAGGCCACAGTGCTAATCACAGTGCTGCCTACCATGCTGTCCATATACTGTAGGACTTTGTGTTCTTTGAGGAACTTCTTCACATCCAACCATATTTAAAAAAAAGAAAAAAAAAGAAAGAAATTTCAAAAGGTGGTGGCAGAGGCATGTTAAGTAATAAACAGAGTATTATAGGAAAAAAAGTACAACCGTAGCATACGAACCTAATTTGTTCTGGAGGCAAGTTCTTAAGACAAAAATTCTTATATGCGAACGAATTGTCCCATAAGAAATAATGTAAATGCTAATTATCTGTTCCAGCCACCCAAAAATATTACCAATATTACCAATTTCCAAAACTATGATCATATGTGTGCATATAAAAACAATCAAAATGCTTAGAAAAGACATGTAAATGAAGCAAAATATGAAATAAACAGACATTAAACCTGACATAGCCGTTAAAGCTCAGAACATTTGAGACATTATTTGATTTGCTATTTTTTTTAATAAACATATATTGGCCTTAGGATTGTGCAGTGTAGTATAAAGTGACATATCCTTTTTTTCAGCACTAAATAGGTAATGTGATGGACTGAATTTTAGTTCATTTTAACCAATTACCCAAACATGACTGAGCAAAAAATAAAATAATAAAATAATAAATAATAATAATAGTATGCACATTTTGAATATGAGCATTTTTGCAATGTCATTCCTATATTCCAGGAATGGTAAAATGCACCTTTTATAAAAGTAATGATATTTAATTTATGATCCTCTAGGCACCGATTGCTTTAAAAACTAAAGTGAAAATGGCTCCCTTTTCTACCTGCTCACATTCTGGAGGCCCATGGTGCTATGTCTTCACTTAATCCTGAACAAAACGCGAAACAAAACTTAAAATTCGTAAACTCCCTTCACTTGGCTTTCCTCTGACGCAAACAAGTTTTGAGCGGCTCCCGAATGTACCCGCAACTTAGCCGGTGTTCGCTTCGGTTCATTCAGACGTGGATGTAAATTTCGATCCATAGTGAAGGCACTCGTATGCCGAGGTTGCACTGTATATACATTTTTAAAGCATTCATTCTTTCTATAAGTGACATTCATCTATTAACAGATTTCCTACATTAAAGGCTCAAAGTTAACTTCTGCGAACCATACATGGACTCTGCACAGACAACAGGTCTAGCTACAATATGCTGATTGGCTCAAATTGAATTTCCCATCCTCGCCATCCATATAGCAGCCAATGCTGAGGGTATTATGTGCTCTAGTATAGCATAGCAGCTGTGGCTCTGATGGGTTGAAATATCTAGGGCACTTCCCGCACAACCACAGAGAGAACACCAGCCAAGATGAGAGTTTATGCGGTTAATGCTTCAGAGGCTGGCAAACCAAACTAAAACTAATTACATGAGGCTTAAAACAATATGGCTGACCACGGACCATGTTCACTCGACCACAGGCTACTAGCACGCCAGACCAAGGATAACGCCACCTCCTAGCAACAAACACCATTAAATACTGCAAGGAACACACATTGTGGCAATTTGTCTTACGCTCCTCTCATACACTCATGTTATTAGATCAAGATCAATAATGTAGCAGAGATCCCATAGCACCATTGTGTTGTTGTTGTTGTTTTTTTTATCTGTTTGCGACACACTGAAACTTCTATTTGTTATCTGGGACAATCCTGTGTCCGTATAAAAAAATGATAAATAAATAATCCCGTAGTGTTGTGTAAGCTTGGGCAAAAGTGACTGGATTGGCATTTTTTTCTGCATTCTGGGCTGAGGGGAGAACAAAAGCGCTCACCTCATCTGAAACTTTGAACCTCTTCAAAAGGGCAACAAACTTCTGCTTGAAATTAGGTTGCTGGAGGGGAAGAAGAAAAAATAATAATTTTAAACAGATTTTACACACAAACACACACACACACTCAAACAGAAGTGAAAAGAGGTTTCCAAACTATAGCAACTGTTAAAACAACCCAGAACTTGTAATTATTTAATCAATATGCAATTTTAAAAAAATCTCTCTAAAACAAAACTAATCTTGACTTTTCATTTTTAAATATTGTTTATACATTGAATTTCGCAATATAGCCATGCAACTGGGACAAAAAGGTGCTGAGCTGTGTCGTCTTTTCCCCTAATGAGGTACATTCTAAAGGGGTGTGTTGAGGGGACGTGAGTGAGTGTTTTCTCTTTCAAATGCAATTCACCTCTCAGGCAGCAGAGGGCGATATTATAATGTAGCTTTAAGCTACATTATTATCATGGTCAATTAATGTTATTCAGGGCGGCATGGTGGTGTAGTGGTTAGCACTGCTGCCTTTCACTACCATGGTCCGAGTTTGATTTCCGGACAGGTTCGATTCCTGTCTCTGTGTGTATGTTCTCCCCGTGCTTGGTGGGTTTCCTCTGGGTACTCCGATTTACTCCCACAGTCCAAAGACCTGCAGATTAGGCTAACTGGCGTTCCTAAATTTGCCGCGTTGTGTGAGTGTATGTGTGTGTGTCCTACGATGGATTGGCACCCTGTCCAGGGGGTACCCGGCCTCGTGCCCTAAGTCTCCAGGGATAGGCTAACACACCCCCCCCCCGTGACCCTGGATAAAGCGGTATAGAATAGTAATGTTATTCATTTGCCACACAATGGAAAAATGTGAATCTCAGCATGATTACCCATTCAAAACGGTTTACAAGACTACGAAAGCTTGATGTCACTTCAGGTTGCACCTTGATTAGACACTTAACAACATTAACATTAACAACAACAATCATTAAACATACTGTACACACATTTCATAAATCGCAATACTAACAGTGAATTCATTTTTAAAACATGTCAGACTGATATCATTAAATCATTCTTGCTTTAAAGTGAAATCAGTGTGAATTTCATGAGCAATCGTGAGTTTCAAAACAGTTCGTGAAAAATGTATCATAATCTACAATCTATACAGCACTGGTGTAACCCTGGAGTGATCTTAGCCTGATATTTCAGCTACTGATGCTTGGATTAGTGTAGAGGATTAGGCCGACGCCTGCCATGACCTCACAGAGAAGCTGTCAGCGGGGCTTTAACAAAATCACATCACCAATAAAGCGCAAAGCTTCTTACTAACGGCTCACAGAACGGATGCATGGAAAAATAAAAAACTCTGTAATCTCCTGATCGGAGGCATCTGTAGCGACGTGCGCATTTTGCTCATTTGGAGTCTGAGAGGAGTCGAATTTGTGTGGAAGTGGAATAGCTATAGTAGTAAACCTAGAGGGTTTAACTCCTTAACAAATCTAAACGCTGCTCTGTGACAGCATGAGACACACACCCGGCTCTCTCTCTCTAACCTCTCTAAAACAGGTTACTATAACAGCCAGCAGTGATTATTTTCTACTTGGAATAGATAGAGTTCAAAAAAATCTCCACGAGACATTTGAAGCATTCGTTAAAAGATAATACTCTCTAATTAGTTTATTATCTAGGATAATACGGAAGTCTTACGGAAATCCTGTCACCTGCTGCACTGTGCCTGTGCTCATAGAACAAGGTCAGGACGTTCAAACAATCTATTTTTACCTGGTATAGTAATTAGCTTAACCTGATGCAAGACAGTCTTTCTAGAACCAGGTTGTGGAAACAAGTTCAAAACTGAGCAACATCCAATTAAAATAAATAAATTCATTAAAAAAACTTTTATATAACCTAAATGTTAGCTCAACTCAAGTTATCTCACAGTTAAATACTTCATCGAGCAAAAATGAAGGCGCTAGTCAGTCCAATAACATGTTTACATGTGTCGGGGGGAAAGCCGCAGCTCGTAGCCAAAATGGTCGCCAAGAATTTCTGGCTTTTTCACGTGGGCGTAAACACGATCCTTCACCGCCAGAGTGTTTCGCTTATTTATGTATATCTTGCACACATGAATCCTTTCGAATTAAAATACAGTGGTTTCCACTTCTTACCCCGGGTACGGGCATTGTCCAAGAGAAGGCATGTTGTGTTACTGGTCCAGTCTTGCGCTGCATAATTTATACTCTACAGTGTTTTCACACATCCCAGCACGATTTCAAAGCCACACTTCGCTAGCTAGTGGTACCGTTCATCCACAGACCGAGGAAAAACATCCATCTATTTTTTAATGGATGGATATCCATCTGAGCGGTTTCTGTGTACTGCATGTTCTGACCTTTAATGCCAATGCAACCGATTGGACCACCAAACCAGCACCTCAGCAAATGGATACAATTAAAAAGACTTTATTAACGATTATAGTTCTGTTTGTTGCTGTCTTGTTGCTTGGTGCTGTACTTAACATGATATAAAAGAGAACATTCCATAAACATGTATTCATGCAATTATTGTGTTGTCAGAATAGATAACCTTTACTCGAGTGTCCATCTGTATTAATCACAAAGTGACCGGACATTTAATTGATATTAGATTTTATGTTATATTACTATAAATCATATAAACATGGAATGAGTTTTATTCCGCTCCTGGTCTACACACCCGAGTTATAGAGGTAGTCCGGATCATTTTCCGTCGTGTTTTCTTTGGCTTTCGCTGGACGTCGTCGTCCTCATCGTACAGGTCCTGCAACACATTACATAAACATCTGACGACATGAAGATCACTCATCTCCCATCACTATATATCACTATATCACTTCTTCATAATCTTGAGGGGAAAAAAAGTTTGTTTTGTAGGAAAAACTTGTATGAAAAGGTTTGTTTAAAAAAGCCTGGATAAGCAACTACGGCACCGCAGCATTTCCTGTTCAATGCCCAACCAATAGCAATCGGTTCATGACTATAAATAAGAAGTGGTTTTGAATTTGTGTACTTTTTAGCTCCATCGGTTTCCTAATCAGACCAAAGCAAAAAAAAAAAAAAAAAGCAAACTCTATACAAGTCTGTGAAAACATTCTCCTTTCTGACCTTGGCACTGTACCTCGTCTCGGGTCTGATGAGCCGACTTGAGCTAAATGATTCACATAAATGGGCGCGATTGGACGGATCACAGCAGGGGAACCGCTACTGGTTCATGTTTAGAAAACTAGCTCCTGGAATGCAGCCATTTTCTTCATAAGTATTTTTCTGGATTGCGGTCTACCCCCTGCGCCATGTCTAAACGAAAGACTGTAAAGATGAAAAATGACAAACAAACAGCTCTTACTTGAGCCTGAACAGCATCATCACTGGCCTCCTGCTCTGACGAGTAGCTGTCATCGTCATCTTCCGAATAGTTATCCATATCTGGAGATCGATCTGAAAGGGAAGCATGAGACTTTACAAACGTCCTCTCTACAGCCTTTCACCTAACTGCACAGAAGCATCAAGCAACTCAACCAATGCATCCATGTAGTAAAAGCAGAAAGAGATATTAAGTGCATATGTTAACAATGCGAACCGTTGCTGAGATGGATTACCGGTGCCAGCAGTGACACCACTCTTAATGCACTTCAGCTGGCCTCATTGGTTGGAGTGTGGGA
The DNA here is from genome assembly GCA_011419295.1 of Clarias macrocephalus. Lineage (NCBI taxonomy): Eukaryota > Metazoa > Chordata > Actinopteri > Siluriformes > Clariidae > Clarias > Clarias macrocephalus. The sequence goes on along the minus strand of JAAGKR010004840.1, from coordinate 11,170 downwards.
AAGCTGCTGGCGGGATGATAGGAAGACCTCTCAGAGGGGCCTCTTCGGTGCCTTAATGTGCACTTACTATAAATGCTCCGCTGGGCTCACTTGTTTATGTAACGAATGCTTACAGCAATGTCACGTAACCCAGGCACTAATGGAATATCCGATTGAGAGTGTGCAGTACAAACCGGCCGGCTTTGCTGCAGTTCCAGTTTCCTGTGTGTTCTTTGAGGCAGTTCTGTCATCTCAGTTACACCTTCATTCCCGTGAATTGGGCAAAGATAATGGCTAAAGAGTCTACAGTCTACCATGATTGGGCCAAAGGGTTTCGGTAAAATCGCATTCGAACATCATGAATTTTGCATGAAGATTAAAACTCTGAGGAATAAAGTACATACGAGCAGTACATTTCCAGTACGATGTCAGGGTTACAGTGCTCACCTGAAGCTTTCACCTTTGCCCCAGGCTGTCCGCTACCATCCTCAGGGTCAATGGGCTGACTGGACAGTGAATACACACTTAACTCTGCTGCACGTACAGGGGCTTCCTTAACGTTGCTATGGAGACCCAGGATCTGTCCTCCGTCTGTCGGGTGCTGCATCACCTATCGTGACAGAAAAATGACTGCGTCAAATACACACCACACACACACACACACACACACACACACACACACACACACACACACACACACACACACACACACACAGTTTCAACATGCCAACACAGGTAGACCACATCATTGCCAAACTAGCTCATGTATTGTGACCGGTTTCCCGCGCAGAATTCGTTTGCACCTTCGCTCAGATGACAACCCCTTTCAAAGAATCTCAAATCAGTTTCATGCAATTTCAGTTCTTTGATTAACTGTCAGTCCCAGCTGCAGTTCCTTATTTTCTCAGGTGGACAAGTTCGGGGAAAATGACGGGCACTCTGTCATCCAGAAGCGTGTCTTTGGCAGAGCGGTATTCAGAACTTGCGGGGGCACGACTGCTGAAACTAATTGCAGGTATTTGAAGAAATGCTAGGAGGCTTCATAGATGGTGTGAGTGTGCCCACGCTCCTACATTATGGTGCACAAATACACACACACACACACACACACACATGCGCGTGCACATGCACAAAGACACGGACACGCTGTAAATGCCAGGCGGGTGCAGTGAAGCGAAATCAGTAGAGGCAGCTCTCTACACATTATTAACCTGAGCAGAAAACCTCAGGAGACAGCTCATGCAAAATGGTGTGTTACAAAAAAAAAAAAAAAAAAACCCTGGAAAAGAAAAATTACACATTTTTTCTCCTAACAAAAGCTTTGTTTATACCGTGTTTAGAAATATTGGAGTGGAACATGCTCGGTTGAGCAATCGAACTGACTTTTATTAGCCATTTATTCATTGTTTTGTCAAAGTGTGATTTAAGGGTTTTGTGATTAACCACTCATGTAATCATTTCTGGTATTTCATGTATCATTTCCAGGGAAGTACGTGGTCCAGACCGAAACAGAGCATCGAACATGTCTTGATTTGATCCTTCTTGCGAGGTTGCGCGTAGTTTCGCAATGATGTAATATACAGAAAACAGAGGCGACACTGATTGGTGTAGCAATTTGATAGTACCCGTTACCCATAATGCGAATGGTGTTTCACATAAAGGTAATGTCACAATTCTGAACCTGCTTCTGAAGTGTATCAAATGGCAGCAAACAGTGAAGATGAGGATGATTGCCATGTTTGTTTCTGCTGTTACCATGGATACAAACGTTAACTGAGGGATCCACAGTAGATACAGAGAAATACATTACCTACTATTCTTGTCACAATTGTTTGATGCTTAAAAAAAGCTTTAGACCACTTTATTTATTTATTTATTTAAAAAATTTAAATCAATCAATCAAATTTCTGGTCAAACTTGTTCCGTCTTCTAAAGAGCCTCCGAGTGGCGCAGTGGTAAAGTGCTCACCCTATCATCCGGAGATTGCGAGTTCGATTCCCGGGTGATTCTCGCAGCCGGAGGTCTAGAGAGAGCTGATTGACCTTATTGAGGGATGAGAAGTACTTAATGCTCCCACATTAGTCACGGCTCTACAGCCAATCAGGGGGCATCTGTGAGCTCACGCAAGCGGAAGTAGCGGATAGCGCTGTCCTCCAAGTGTGTTACGCTGCCCCCAACGGTGCGTGAGCGAGCAGTTCGAAAAAGATGCGGTCATGTGGTATGGAGGAAACGTGATAGACTTCAGCCCTCCCGAATGAGTGGGAATAGTAGCCTTAATGTTGGAGCGCCCCCTACTGACAGGGAGGAATTGGATATGACTAAATTAGACATGGCTAGATTGCAACGTATTTATGAAACAAACGCGGAATTTTTCCCAATGATATCACTCTAGTTGACACAAAGATTGAAGAATGCCATATCGCGAAGCTGGAGTTTAAATAAACACTTCAGGTTTGCTCCAGGAAGCGAAAGATTCATCAGTTGATGATCAATCTGGACTGATATCTAAAATAAAAAAAAATCAGTACTGGATGTCAAACTCCATCAGTGAACATATATATAGATTTAGATGTGCTCAGTGGTGGCCAAGTACAAATACTCTATTTATGTACTGAAGTATTTTTTGTGAAAAATACTCTTTATTTGAGTATTTTTTCATATGTGATACTTTTTCATTCATAAGTTTATTTTTTATTTTTATGAAAAACCTGTACTTTTACTTACTACATCTTAAATAGGGACTGTTCAGCTAATGATGACACAAAAGTGCACTGATTGTCTAATCTAAACATAAGTGTTGACGCTATAGTGTGACTAAAACAAAAACTACATGTGGGGAAAAAAAATTATTCCACCACTAACAGATTGGTTAGTGCATTAAAGTGATTGGTGGTTAGCAGGGCATCAGATCACACCCACTTGGTCCCTGCTGGAGATTTTTTTGCCTCATGTTTTTGCCGTTTCGAACGGGTGCACTTATTAAAGTAAGATTAGAAGTGATCTAGCTAACTAGCTAACATGCTGAGCAAAGGTGTTAGCTCACTCTTACGCATTTGGTTTGTGTTTCACAGCAATAACAATAACACTTTTATAACAAGCTTCTAATTTTATTTTGTAATAAATGTTTTCCCAGGTCCTTTAACATTATTGTACTCCATATTCTTGCAGTATACCCATGTATAAGTGCATAAACTACTTGAATTAAGAAGGGTAGTAACGCTAGGCTACTGCTAATGAAAAATGCTAATAAACAATGCTAATGAACAATGCTACTTGCCATCCATTCAATTAATGTCAAATCTTCTTATATAATAGATAATCTTCTCATATGACAGTTATATAGAAAACTCTGTTTCTTTGTGGATTACTTAAAGCACATAAAGTCATGGCAACAACGCAAATGCAAACTGTCTGGTTCCCACCTCTGCCATATTGATAACGCCCACCGCGAGCGTCTTGTAGCCCAGGATAGTCCGGTTCTTATAGCGCTTTCTTCTCTGGAGCATGATCTGCAAGCGGTTAGCATCTCTCTTCAGGAAGTGAGGATACTGCAGTGAGATTGAGATAAGAAAAAACGAAATTGAGTCAGAGTGAAAAAGAGAATCTTATGAGAGACCGGTACTATTACAGAATATTACATCACTCTGGTTTGAAGCGCTGTAGTGTTTCTGTTCCCAGAAGATTCCTCACTCACTCACACACTCACACACACATCTTCAGACAGACAGGTAAAGCTAAATGTAATTTTCGCTCTTCGGGGTTTCTCATTTTAATATCAGCTTCCAGTTAACTCCGGTAAATCAGATATACACTCAATTTATTACGGACACCTGTACAAATCCACTCTCAAGCGATTATCCAATTATCCATCAGCCAATCAGGTGGCTGCAGTGCAAAGCATAAAATCATGCAGGTAAAGGAAAAGCGCTTCTGTGCCCCAGTGCGTGTGTTCCCACTGAAGCCTTGGATTCCTGTGCTGGGGTGGCAGGAGCGGAACCTCATGTAGAAGGTTCGGTGTTTTGCGCATTCTGAGATGTTCTTCTGTTCACTGAGATGGTTGGTGCTCAAATAACCAACTTTTGGAGTTAACTTAACTTATGGAGTTAACTGGCGTTAACTTCTGGCCTCAGAAAATGTTTCTGCCCACACAACTGATGCTCACTGGATTGGCACTGATGGTTACTGCGATCATATATTTTTCCCATTATGACGTTCGACATAAAGATCATGAAACCGAAGCTTTGCCCTGCCTAAGCAAATCTTCTTAATTAAAACAGTCCAATGTTTAAAAAGAATGAATTAATAATATAATATAATATAATATAATATAATATAATATAATATAATATAATATAATATAATATAAATTATTCTTTTGTTAATGATGTGGACATCAGCCCTTGCTTCCTTTAAACAACAGCAACTTTTTAATCATCTAAATAAAAAAAAAACAGGCAGTTTTTTTGTGAAACTAAGTATGGTCATATATATTTGGGCTACTGTAAGCGTTCTAGTACAGTGGCCTGGTTTTTATCAGAGTAGGAGGAGTTTCAGCACCGCCCATGGGGGATTTTGGCAGTGTGATCTGGCAACCCTAACCAAATCTGAGCCCAAAGTGTGTGAGAGAGTGGTTAAGCAAACAAAAAAACACACTTTGTGTACATAAGCGACAGCTTGAGCGAGTGAAAATACCGTCTGTGCGCAGTAATTTATTATTTTTTTATACGAGGGGCAGTCATAAAAGTGAAAAACATGAAACGTAAGCTAAGTCCTTTTCTACATATCCTCCACCTAAGGTGACACACTTCTCAGAATGATGGATCCACTAGTGGAGACGTCTTTGAAGGAGCCTTTTTTTTTGGCTCTTGAGGAAGAAGTCACTGGATGCGCGGTCGGGGGAGTAGGGGGACGGGGCAGAATTTCATGCCCCAAGTTGCCCCGTTTTGTTACCTGAGTGGGCAGGCGTTGTCATGAAGAAGGCAAACCCCCTTTGTGAGCATTTCATGACGCTTCGCCTTGTGGCATTGTGCGGAACTATACCGTGGGTTTTTTAAACAAGAAGAAATGTTCATGACACATGAACATTTTCAGAAACATAATTTGGGCAACTATTTTCTATTTTTCTATAATAAAATGAATTTTATGACCACCCCTCGTTGGCACAAATATACAGCATAACAACATACAGCAGCAACAGTAAAAAAATATTTTTAATTATTATTTGATATTGTATATACCATGTCATTGGCTAAATAAATAAATAAATAAACGCTCATATCTGGGCCTTCCATATCAGCAATCAAAGAAAAGTACAGTTCGGTATATTTCTTCCAGTATCATTTATTTGGTTCTGCAGAATTACTAAAAAACTGAGGGTTAATTCAAATGAAAAAAATTACAAAATCTACTACCTGTAAGGAAAATGTGAGCTCCAGGTCCGTTTCCATCAGGCCACTGGGGGGGAGCATGTACTCATTGGACCTCAAGATACGTTTGGACCCCTGAGGACACAAGTGTAGAAGATGTAAGATTTCTGTAGAAGAAACCAAAAGTTCAATTCATAGAACTGCCAAGGAGACACTGTTGGTACATTGAGCAAAAACACTCAACTGCTCAGCAATTCATAATACACTGACATGCCTGATAAATAAAAACTGATTAGGTTTTTATTAAACATATCACAACAAAAGATGACTATAGTGCCCGGCGTAATCAGATAATTCCCAAAATGAATTGACAAGCTTGAAGGCGATTAAAAACCCACAGCTTCTTTCTAGACCTGTCCAATAATCATTTTCCCTGAGCCACTGCTGGAGTAATTAACGTAAATTGATCTTCCACAGGCTGCAAATAAAATAAGTAAATAAGCAAAGGTTTCCCAGCGGATGAAGCGGTTGTGAAGAGTGCGTGATCTGTGCCGCTGAGCTTTCCGTGTCTCCAGTGGCCAGACCACCAGCTGCTTTGGCATCTGTCTAAGCCACCAGCTGTTGACGAGCCATGCCAAGCGAAAGATACAAAAGGACACGGTAACGGTGCACAAGTCCTCTGGCTAAATGCACAGAGCCACCGCATCACGTTCACGCATACAGCGAATGTACAGCAGACTGAAAAGCTTTAACCTGAACAAATATTTGACATGGTTATGAGTGTTGGAATGATGCCAGTGTAAAGTATATCACCAGAGGCCCCAGAGTTCAGTGCAGTCAGGGTGCGGTGAAGAACATTTCTTACTCCTTGGGTCGTACACTTCGGATTCATGTTCCTTTTGTTTTGACATTCCATATTCTTATAAGTTCCTATTTCAAACTTGGAATTTCTCCAGTTTATAGCATTTCTTCCTTTGGATGTTTGCATCAAATGTGATCGTTATATCTTCTGTGTTTTTATGTCTGTGTTGTTGTTTGTCTGTCTGCTTCTGGAGGTCCCACGGGAGCTCAGTTGTTTTCTTCTCTTTCTGTAGCCATTCCCATGTGGACGTATCATTATTAGGCAATATTCCTTGAGGAAGGAACGCTATACCATCACTGCCACTTTGTTGTTTTTCCCTCATGCTTTCCCTGGCTGCATTTTTGGCACCTGGCAGGAGTGCTGGATTGTCTCAGGGGCTTTTATTTTTTACCTTGTATATAGTTTTCTGTTATGATTGATCTGGTGTTGTCTGCTTGTTCTACCTTTGCACAAACCCTTTGCCTTGTCTGGTCCAACCACCGATGGGACTTCCTTGGATCTGCGATCTTTTGGTGGTGCATTCCACACAGGTTCCTCCCATGACACCTTCTCTTTTACTATGTTATCCACATTCTCTATCTGTTTGAGGCCTTCACATGCTATAAGAAAGTGGATTTTATTATTCATAACCCCCATTACACAGTGGCTTAGTGGTTAGCACTGTCAGGCTTGCAACTCTAGGTTCCAGGTCCGATTCCCACCTCGGGTCTGTGTGTATGGAGTTTTCATGTTCTCCTCATGCTTGGTGGGTTTCCTTCGAGTGCTCCGGTTTCCTCCCACAGTCCAAAGACATGTAGATTAAGCTAATTGCCGTTCCCAAATTGCCCGTAGCGTGTGTAAGTGAGCGAGCGTGTGTATGTGGGTGTGCAATTGATTGGCATCTTGTTCAGGGTGTACCCCTCCTCCCCGCCATCCGGCAACCCTGTATACAGAATAAAGCAGTATAGGCAATGAGGGAATGAGTGCGATAACCCCCCTATCATAAACCCTTTGGGTTTTGGAAGTTGTAATTAGAGCTCTTAATATTCCAAACCAGATCATCTACATCATGAGCATGTTGTTGTGAAGTTCAGAGCATGCAAATAACATGTTTCTTCTTAGGTTTCCTTAATTCACTGATAGTTTAACAAGAACTAACATCGCTATTAGAGGCCGCTACCCTTCGTTTTATGTCTGCTGCTGTTAAAACGGTTCATTACTGGAAATGGTGGTAGTAGTTCAATGGTTAAGATTTTAGCTTAAGTTCAAATCTAAGCAGCACAAACACTTTAAACCTCTCAACGTATCTCTGACCTCAGCTTCCTAAAAAGCTAAGATATGCAAAAAAAAAAAAATCACTGTGCTATATTTGTAGATGTAGCAATAGTTTTTCACCAACGATTAAATAAACAGTCCAATGGACATCAATGAGGAGGAATGGATGACCAAAATGAATCCTTTATGGGTATTTCTTCTTGCATTCTCAATGGTTATATGCCAGGGTACTGTAAAAATATTTGAGGTACTAGTCACTTCACTTCTAACAAACATGTGTGAAACACCTGTGCAAAGTCACACACACTGTATATAGTACTGTGCAAAAGTCGTAGGCGCCATATTATCTGTAGTAAAAATTTTGTTATCTAAGTTTTTCTGCATTATTATGTACAAGACCATTCCCTACAAAGATACACTCAAATTAATGAATAAATAACATTACAGACATGCAAATTTTTAAAGTACTGTACAAAAGTCTTGGGAACATCCAAACAAAAGCCATGTGCAATGATGCTTTTGAAAACATTTACATTAAAAGAAACTTTTATAAAAAGCACTAAGTAATAACATAAACAACAAACGGTCAATATTTGGTGTGGAAACTCTTTGCTTGAACATAAGCAGTAGTGTTCGATACGGATGTGTGCAGAATTCTAAATAAAGCAGCTGTTAGGTTTTACTGAGCATGCTGGAGAATATGAGTTCTTTTGGTAACTTCGTCACATCTTCGTCTATTTTCATGCAAAACCCAGGCGTCTACATTATTGATTTTTTTTCCATCTGAAATCTGGTCTGTCATGTAATATTTCGCTTTCTTTTCAGACATGCAAATATTCTTCTGTAATGTTATTTATTCATTCATTTTAGTGTATCTTTGTAGAGAATGGTCTTGTACTGTACATAATAATGCAGACATAATAAACTTATATAACAAAATTTGTTCTACAGATAATATGGCGCCCAAGACTTTTGCACAGTACTGTATATATACTGTATATTTGCAGCTACTTTTATAAAGATCTGGACTTCGTGTGAGTCAGCAAAATGTGTTCGGTCTAAAGTTAATAAAACAAAGGCAGGAAAGCATTATTGCTGATAAAAACAGCTTCAGTCTTCATAACAAGCTCCCATCTTGTTTTCATTTCCTTCCGAGACGGTGTTTGAAAAACCACACAATGAATCGATCCAGTGTATGTGAAGCAGTAAAGCACTTAAGGATCTTGTTTTTCATTGTCAGTCCAGTCCAGGGAAACGGAGAGCTTGAAAAGGCGAGCTGAGAAAAGAAGTGGAGGACAGAGGAGAGGAAGATTGAGAAATGACCCTGCGAGGCTTGAAACGAAAAATATGCACACACACAAACACGCACACACGCACGTGCGTATACACACGTATCCCTAACGGACGTGATGAAAAGCTCTGAACAGGCTAGCCTTTAGGGAAAGTGCTTACCAGCTCGCACTGTATGAGCATGAGTGGAGATGAAGCGGATGAGGGTTTGCCTGCGTCATCGGGCCCTTTGGCAGCAGAAACACGGAGGAGAAATCTCAGGTTCTTTTTCACATTTATCAACTCATTTCATCTGTAGCTCTCTAGTCTATTGTTTCTCTAAAGACAGCAAAAACTGATTTGGTCCACACTGAGGGGAATCAGAGGGGGAAAAAAAAAAAAAAACAACACTGGCTATTCTTAGTCAGTCTGATATACAAGTCCCTCTCAAAGGCTTTACTGCCAGTAATCTCTGACTTCCTTCTCTGTTGTAGATTGAGTGCTTGGAAAGCTCCACTTCCATCTCTTGCGTGACCTTCCTTGAACCGGGTGAGAGGCTACAGAATCCTGTTATGCAGTAGTAGTTTCTACTGCTAGACAAATGCAGGCACATAGAGAAGACAAATAATGATTACAGGGTAATACTATTGGTTACAGATGTTTGTTCTAATTTTAATATTTGAAAGAAAATCAAGATGTTGTCATAAATAACCGTCTGTCCTTCCTGCCCTTCGATCACTCTGTATATACGCATAGGTATGCTGAGGTGAAAAGCAAACAGGCCGCTATAGATTGTATGCAGTGACGTGACCAGATGTGGCCAAAAGTGACCATTTTTATTCGCAACCTTAGGACTTGCCATTATTTACAATATAAGAACAGATCAGACATCCTTCTACTATACTGGAAGTACAGAGGATTCAAACACATAAGATCTTCCCATTAAAAGCACATAACAGATAGAGCACGGTCAATCACAGTACAGAAGGTCAGATATATTGAACAGGCCACTGAATCTGAAGTCTGGGTCAAATAAATGTTTTCTTCTTTATCCCTCTGATGAAAACATTATTATGTGCAAAACATCTCTGGCATTTATGGTTTTCTAGACACCAAGCTAGCAATAGATTTGAATAAATAAAAATGACATCGGCCCAGAAAACAGACCGCCGGAATGGGACCGACGCCATGCGGTTCCGAAGTAAAATAATCCACCACAGGTTGGTGTGATACAACAGAACATGAACCTTTCTTGAAAGTGAAAGTTTCATGAACGTGAAATTTTCTTATTTTCTAAACCCCAAAGTTTATTACGTTCCTACAGCATCACATTCCTCCTACAGAACAGCAGTTTGCCAACGATTCATTTATTAATTAAAGAATGTCATTTTATTTCACTCACTTCGATTTTTCTTTGTAAATGCTGTGTGGAAAATCCATAAAACAAGTTAATACCTGTTTGCACTTACATCATAACATCAATCATTGTAGTTTCATCACAACTACGCTTTTTCTTTAAGAAAAAAGAAAAAAGAAAAAAACAGGATATAATATTTTAAAAAATAGATGTGTGTCTTCCAAGGAAGACATGCGTCACCTGTCCACTGAACGTGCTACATTTTTTTAACGTTAGTGCACATCTTTGCTTCCTGTAAAGGTTTGATCAAATTCCCATGAAAGGTTTCAGACCTTATTTGTCGTCTATGCTTTGCAGGCAGGCGACAAAAAATACAGCGAAGCTTTGCCTCTTAGTGAGAAAGTGACAAAGTGCTGACGCTGGAAACTCCTTCCGAATTGCTACAGCACATAATCATAAAAAAAAAAAAATGCAAAATTTACTTTCTTGTCATATACAGTATATATACTGTATACATCCCAACCCTCCCCCTGCTTGCTGCTCAACTCTGCTTGTCTGGACCGGTGTGGATCAGCACTAGCTCATTCAGTAGACACTGAAGTAGCACATTTGGAGGAGGAGTGAAATAATTGGAGCTTAATATACAGTACAGACCAAAAGTTTGGACACACCTTCTCATTCAAAGAGTTTTCTTTATTGTGTTCTTTATTGTGTTCTTTAGCCCAAACGCGTCTCTTCTGCTTGTTGCCTGTCCTTAGCAGTGGTTTCCTAGCAGATATTCTACCATGAAGGCCTGGTTCACACAGTCTCCTCTTAACAGTTGTTCTAGAGATGTGTCTGCTGCTAGAACTCTGTGTGGCATTGACCTGCTCTCTGATCTGAGCTGCTGTTAACCTGCGATTTCTGAGGCTGGTGACTCGGATGAACTTATCCTCCGCAGCAGAGGCGACTCTTGGTCGTCCTTTCCTGGGGCGGTCCGCATTTTAGCCAGTTTCTTTGTAGCGCTTGATGGTTTGTGTGACTGCACTTGGGGACACTTTCAAAGTTTTGCCAATTGTTCGGACTGACTGACCTTCATTTCTT
>JAAGKR010004839.1:0-56776 GCA_011419295.1 Clarias macrocephalus | reverse complement strand
TTGAATGGTGTTTGTCCCCGGTAGGAGAGTCCCCTCGCTCAGCTGCAAACATAATTCGGATGGTACCAGGACCCACACGATTTGCAGTCGCACATGTTGAAGATATAAAGTCATCTTTTGAGCTGCTGATTCCTCACTCTATTCAAAAAATTGTTCTGGACATAACCAATCTTGAGGGAAGACGTGTTTATGGTGAACAATGGAAAGAGATGGATTTCATGCATCTGCATGCCTACATTGGCATCCTCATCCTTACTGGTGTCTACAGGTCAAGAGGCAAGTCCACTGAAAGTTTATGGGATGCTGAAACAGGGAGAGCAATTTTTAGAGCCACCATGTCTCTGAAGAACTTCAAGGTATTTTCACAAATCATCAGATTTGACAACCGAGAATCAAGACCTGTTAGACAGCGGGGTGACAAGCTGGCAGCAATCCGCACTGTGTGGGACCAGTGGGTGGACCAGCTTCCCCGCCTTTACAACCCTGGGCCCAATGTAACTGTAGATGAGCGACTTGTGGGGTTTAGGGGCCGCTGCCCTTTCAGGCAGTATATGCCTTCAAAACCAGCAAGATATGGTGTCAAAATCTGGACTGCCTGTGATGCTGTTTCTTCATATGCATGGAACATGCAAATTTATACAGGGAAGCAAGCAGGAGGAGCTGCTGAAAAAAACCAGGGGACACGAGTGGTGCTAGATATGGCACAGGGCCTAAGTGGTCACAACATTACCTGCGACAACTTTTTCACATCATACAAACTGGGACAGGAGCTTCTCAAAAGAAAGCTGACAATGGTTGGAACAATTCGTAAAAATAGGACAGAGCTCCCACCTGAGGTTCTCACTGTGAAGAGCAGACCAGTGCATTCCTCCAACTTCTTGTTCACAGCCAACACTGCCCTGGTATCTTACATACCAAAAAAAGGAAAGAATGTGTTGCTGATGAGCACTCTACACAAGGATGGAAAAATAAGTAGCCAAGAGGATCGCAAGCCAGAGGTCATACTTGACTACACTGCCACCAAAGGAGGGGTAGACAACCTTGACAAGCTGCTGGCCTGCTACACCTGTCAAAGAAGAACACTGCGATGGCCACTGGTGATTTTTTATAACATGCTGGATGTCTCAGCCTATAATGCATACACAATCTGGACAGCAATCAACCCAGACTGGAATCCGAGGAAGCTCCAAAGGAGACGGCTCTTCCTTGAAGAGCTTGGCAAGGCACTGGTTACACCGCACATGCAAAGGAGACAACATGTGCCCAGGACCCCAGCTTCTCTAGACACAATGAGAAGAATGACAGAGTCTCCAGCTGCTGCAGATGCACGCCGCACACGGCCAGGACCCCAAGCTACTCAAGTAAGTCTTCTGTTGCAGTTTTGTGTTGTGTGTGATTTTACAAATTCAAAAAATAAAACATGAACTAAAATGTTTTTCATTCTTCTAGGTTGCAGTCAGTGGCAAAAGGAAACGCTGTGAGGTGTGTGGGCCATCAACTAATACTAAGGCACAAAAAACATGCAGAAACTGCAAAAAATACATCTGTGGCAAACATACTGTGAGGGTTTGTGATGCATGCGCATTGTAAATGGTATGGAATGTTCTTTGTTACCAACCAACACTCCCTGTAGCAAGAATAATACCTCAGTCCTTGTTTGCATTTTATAAGATGTAGGTGATTGTTGAAATTCAAGTTCATGTCCTGAAAGTTTTCATTAAAAACTACTGTTAATGAAAATATTGTCTTTTCATTTCTTCAGAGATAAGCATGATCTATAACACCCAGATATGACTGATTATTTTTTTGTCAATCATGTCAAACACAAAATTGTGTTCTAGTATAGGGACTGGTTGGAATAATTCAAGATATGTTCTCTATATTGTTTGAATTTGAGATAAAAGTCATATATGTTAATGTGTTATGGCGTAAAATTTAGATTTTTAATTGCTTTTAACACCTCAAATATGTCTCGGGTCAATTTGACCCGAGGATACTGGAGGGAACCAAAATGGGAATAACCCACAAAGGTTAAGGAATGTGGATGTTTATGTGATTGTACAATATTGTATGTTGTTTTAAGTAAATTTAGTCACTAAATAAGTGTAAGCATAAGATAAAGCAGAAAGATCTAAGTTGTGGTGACAGGGACTATAAAGCATAATGGCATAATGGAGACACTGGTGTTTAAGCACTCGTTTTGTGGAACCTCATAACTAAGATCTCACATAAATGGCAAAAGAGAACTAAGGATATGATGACAAAATGGCCAAAGGAGGGGACATTTAATGTGGCATTGTGTGAGGAAATGGAAACTTTTGTAAAAAAAAAATTACAAGACTGCAGCTAGAGAGAAAAAGCGTGCGCAGAGAGAGTTGAAAAGACAACAAGAAAAGAGAGGTCCTAGCTCTGTTTAAGAAGGAAGGAGAGGAGTTAGTAAGGAAGAAAAAGCAGGAGAGGAAAAAGTTTAAAAAAGTCAGCCAGTGAGACACAAAAAAGCAGCAAGGAAGCATTAGTTACACCTACCCCATGTGCAGACAGAAGGTCATGCTTAAGGGAACGGATGAAGTTTTAGGAGAAATGCAAATGGAGGGTCAATTAGATTTAGATGAAGACTATAGAGAGCCGTGTGTGAAGTAAAGAAAGAGGCGGGATAGGAGAATGGATAGAGGAAAGCACACTGTTAGATTGTTAGGATAAAGTAGATGAAGAGGAGCGGGTGCAGATAAGTGGAGAGAGGTTGGACAGGAGCACTAAAACACTGGGACAATTAAGAAGTCAGATAGATACAACATTAATGACTGGACATCGGTCCCTATACAGTAGAGAGGATGAAGGTGAAGAGGAGTTGTCATTTAATGTAGGCAGTTGGAAAAAGGGAAGAAACACTGGCAGACTTAAGAACCTAGCTCCACAATTCCCAATTTTAATTAAAGGTGCATGGGTGCAATATGTACGATGGGCCACTCAAGATCTCGAGGGACTTGTCAGCAGCCTCTCTAACATTCAAGAGGGTGCAGGGAAATGGATTAAGGTCTTAGAAGAAGAGACCTTGGGCAAGCTTTTATTTGTGTGAGACATGAAAGCTCTTTTGGCTAAGATTTTGTTAAACAGGAGTGTTAGGGGTGCCCAGAGAATCCTAGTTACCTATTTTAACAAATAATGCTGAACAAGAACCCATGTTACACATTGAGGTAGACGGGAAAAATACATCCATGTTAGTAGACACAGGAGCGGTTTATACATGCTTAAATTTAAGTCATGCCTCACATCTCCCCAGGTCTGGGGAAATTTGCCAAGACAGCAGGATTCTCTGGATAAAAGCAGTTAATTCCTATGATCGCTCTAGTCAGTGTACAAACTAACAATAAAAGTGTGACCATACCTGTATTCATTTCAGGTCGATGAGAGAGATGCATGAGAGAGATGCATTATGTATATTAGGACTGCAAATATGGTGTTCTCCAGAAGGTGTTTATGTTGACATGAAAGATATAAAAAATCAAATGGTAATGACTAAGCCACAAGCAAATGTGTATTGGATAGGACAGATAGAGAGGAATGTAAGTCAAGTAATCAAAAAGTGAGAAAAGTTCATTAAAGCACAGATTCCTGAAGCTCGGATTGTGAGTAACGTTGTTTATGAGTGTTCCGCAAACCGAGCAAAGACTCTTATTTTGACACCGAGCGTCACTCTCTCACCTTCCCTCCCTCCCCCCACCCCCACGGCTTCACAAACACACAGAAACTCTGCTCGTCTCTTATGCGTGTGCGCGCGTAATTTGACACCGACACACACACACACACACACACAGACGCTCTTTCGCCTTTTCACCCCTCCCCGGCTTCACAAACACACAAAAACTCTGCTCTGTCGTGATTCTTTTCAAAGGTAAGGTGCTGGTTCATTTGTTTTTTTTGTTTTTTTTACTTTACAGCAGTGATTCCGTTAGTATGCGCTCATGCTAGTCTCATATAGATGTCTTTGTTCCGTTAAAATGGTGTTTCTGCTGTGTTTATGCGTTTGTTGTGTTTCTGTTGTGTGTGTGTGTGTGTGTGTGTGTGTGTGTGTTTGTTATGAAACTTAAAAAGCGAGGTGGGGAGAGGGAGGAGAAGTGTTACTGTGTAAAACGAGGCGAGGAAAGGGGCTAATTCCACACACACACACACACACAGACACACACACACACGGCGCCTGCGCACACCAACAGAAACACTTATCTGTCAGGATTTATTTGTACTTTTTTTAAGGTAAAGTGCAGATTAATTTGTTTTATTTTCATTTTATAGATTGTATTAATTATTTTATGTATTTATTTTTTGGGGTTGTGGAACAAATAATTTGAGTTTTCATTATTTCTTATGGGAAATTATGATTTGGGTTATGAGTGTTTTGGAACACGAGTCCACTTCCGGAACGGATTATGCTCGTAATCCAAGGTTCCACCGTACTTATTTTAGACTTTTACTGTACAATGATGTATGACCAAACTAATGATACTTTACTTTTACTTAAGTATGTTTTGTTTGAAGTATTGTAATTTGCTACATTTTAAATCATATGCGCTACTGAGTAAAACAAATGAATGAAAATGCAAAAAACATTAAGCTTTGTATAAATGCTTCGTTGCGCTCGCGTGTGTGTATCGTGTCCTGGTTGCGCGCCGCTCCAGACTCCAGTCCAGGTTTTCTGACTGTCCCCACATCGGCATCTATCTGACCTTCCACATGATCGCTTCCGCCCTGAGAGCGACGTCATCAACCAGCGTGACCATATATAAACCGGAGAGAGACGTGGGAAGAGGAAAGAGATTGTGACTTTTTGCCTCCCATTGACTTTGATTATTGCTTTGCCTCTTTGGTTTGGTTTGTCTTTGTATATATTTGTCGATAATTTAAATTTAAAATAATTTGTGTTTGTGCACTCACCAGTAGTAGGGGCATGGCTGCCATTTATTTTGTGAATGTTTTTGGTTTAGGGAGTCAGGGAAGGTACCTGTATTTTTGTTTGTGTTTTTCTTTTTTTTTTTCTTTTTTTGCAAGTAATCTAGCTGTTAAATATTAATACCGTTTAGTATATTATTTTGGCCTGGGTGCACCCTGAATCTGATCCTCCTCCTGTTGTTGTGTGTGTGTGTGTGTGTGTGTGTGTGTGTGTGTGTGTGTGTGTGTGTGTGTGTGTGTGTGTGTGTGTGTGTATTTTTTTGTAAAGCAATACAAACCTCATTATTTCATCAGTTAATGACTGGATCTAGTCCTTTCTGTCATATACCACCATTTCCACACAGTTTAAAATAGAATCCAGAACCATTCTTTTGCTGTACGGCCCAACCCTAGACTGGGACGTAACGTCATATTTAAGTGACCACTTTGATTTTCAAGCATAAGAAAGACAACAGCTTTACTATGCAAAGGTGTTCCTTCAGTTAAAAACAACTAGTTTGAGATTTATATCTCCTCATCTTTTTTGAACTACGCTAGAATGCCTAACCCACCCCCGAAAAAAAAGTTACTCAGTAACGTTTACTCTGAGTAAATTTTTTATGAGATACTTTTTACTTTTACTTGAGTATATTTTTATAATGTTCACTTTACTTGTACTTCAGTAAAATCTCGCTGAAGTAACAGTATTTTTACTTGAGTACAAAATTTGAGTACTCCTTCGACCTCTGTGATTACGTCACTAAGGGTAACAACATAGCAGATTTAGAAGCAAAGCAAGCATCAAAGTGTCAAGTTGCAATGTTGGCGCCTGTAGTTCTTATAGAGCCGCAGCCTCGGTTGGAGAATATCATTCGGATTCAACATCAAGCAGGTCCTTACAAGCACAAGATGTGGCACCAGAGGGGAGCTCAGAAAGATTAATAGGATAATTGGCGTTCTCATGAAGGTCTAATCATTGCACCCACAGCACTGTTAAACATATTGATTTCAGATGCTCATAGAATTGACCATTGTGCAAGAGGAGAGATTGTAAGAAAAAAAAAGGGTATTGGTTTCCATATCTACATGCCATGGTTGATAAGCTCTTAGCTTCATATGAGATATGTGCCAAGCATAATGTTAGAAAGGGAACAGCAATGCCTATTGGCTATATACCAGTACCAGAGGGACCATTCAAGCACTTAGAGATGGACTATGTGGATATGATAAAGTATGCTCGAGGCAAAAGGTACATGCTTGTAATAATTGACAGATTTAGTAGATTGGTAGAAGCAATGCCATCTTTTATCAAATTCTTCACAAGAGAAGTAATATCTAGATTTGCAATCCCGTAAGAAATCTTGGATGAATCTTGGATAATGGATCAGCGTTCATTCAGAAAACTGTAAAGCAGGTAGTACAACAGCTGAGAATAAAGCAAAGATTTGGGTGTGTCTATCATCCACAATCCCATGGGATGGTAGTGAGAATATACGGCACTCTCAAAGCAAAGCTTAACAAAATTTGTGCTAGTACAAAGCTTAACTGGGTAAACTAACAGAAATACAGACTTAACCCTGCATGAAATGCTTACGGGTCGACCCATGCCTGTGCTATTTTGTAGAGGCCCATATAAAGGCACACTGCTAGAACAATTGCTAATGAAACTTAGATCTTGTATAAAGGAACTAACTGCCATATATAAGGCAATCTATGTGAAGGAAAAGAGCAAGGAGATGGAAGTGGAAAAAGACGTTCCATGCCGCATCATTCCAGGAGACCAGATCTATATGTGAGTGTTCAGGAGGAAGTGGCATGAACCAAGGAGGGAGGGGCCCTACAAAGTTGTAGCAGCCACTCCAACAGTGGTCCAAGTGGAAGGCAGAACCACATGGTATCATCTAAACCATTGCACAAAAGTCCCTAAATTAAGTAGGGAAAAGGGAGCAGAAGGAGATGACCCACCACCCAACAGTGATAACATACAAGGTCTTGAAATACGTGTGAAAGGTGTTGAGAAAATTAAGCAGGAACATGTAAAAAAAATAATAGTAAGATGGATAGCGTATCTAGTGATCATTATCTTTCTGGTATTAAAACAGATTGTAGTCAGCTCACCCATACACAGCTCCAACCAGACTTCCCAGGAATTAATTTCACAGCAATTAACTAGACCAAATGATAAAAGACTTGAATGAAAGATATAACCCAGCCAAACAACACAGACATACTAATAATGAGAGTAATGGTACAGTAAAACATAACTATTTGGATTCTTTGTGGGACACAGCGAAACATAACGAGTGGTAAAAATGGGCAGTATTTACAGCAAAGGAGGTGGGTATGGACAACTAGACAACCGACCCTTCATCAGTACCAAAGATGCTGAGTACCATCAATGCTTTCGTCTCATCACGCATTGATTTTTGCAATGCCCTTTTCATTGGTCTACCTGCCAGTTCCATCTCCAGATTGCAATATATTCAAAATTCTGCGGCTAGAATACTCACTCATAGTAAACGCTCTGCTCATATAACCCCAATCTTGTATGATCTCAATTGGCTCCCAGTTGCCTACCGTATTAAATTCAAAATTCTTCTCCTTGTTTTTAAATCTTTAAATGGCTTAGCTCCCTCTTATCTTATCAATTTGCTTGTTCCCTACATCCTCACTACATTCTTCTGATTCTGGCTTTTTTGCTGTCCCTCAGTACCGCCTCTCTTCAATGGGGGGGGCAGATCATTTAGTGTTATTGCACCCAAACTTTGGAATTCTCTACCACACTCTCTCCGTTCTGTTAATAACATCTCAGTATTTAAATCTTTACTCAAAACTCGCTTGTTTTCTGAATGTTATACCTTTGATTCGTTAAACTGAAACCCTTTGGTTTAATCCACCTGTTTGTTTGTTTGTTTTTTTCCCTCAACTTAATTGTTTCTCTACTCCAGTACTTTAATGTCTGTCTGTACTATTTACTTTTGTTTACATTCATTGTAAAGTGTCCTTGAGCTCTGGCAAGACGCTATATAAATAAAAATTATTATTATTATTATTATTATTATTATTATTATTATGTTCCAAATCACTTTTAAATAAAGTAACAGTAGTTCCAAATCCACATAACTATCAAAAATGCGCTGACTTTAATATAATTTTTGTTATTTAACTAATATATTTAGACCATATTGCGCTGCTGAATGTTTATAATTTTTAGGAATCTCCAAATAAACCAGCTATTTTGAGAGACCGCATTTAGGTGATTGTTGTGTGCATTGGGATATGAATAAAAACATTAAAGTACAACAAAGGAAAGTAGAAATTCCCAAATGGTATAGCTTAGGTTATATCCAAGCATATGAGTGTTTTTATAAACATGAAGGAACTCTTGATATAGGACACTTCACAGGAAACTGTACCACTACCTGGTTTTTAGACAAAAAGACTGCTTGGGAATCAGACCTGCCTGTAAGAACACCAGGCTTTCTAGCCCAAGGGATGAGAAACGAAACAAATCACCCTGCGAAAATCAGACTATACCACCCTCAATAGAAATATTTAAAGATCAAGGCATAGAAGTAGCAGATTTTCATTGCGTTTGTAGAAAGGAGTGCCTATTGGCCTCGTTACTGATAGGATGGAAAGGAATCTGTACTGGAGTTAGACTGCATCAGGAGATAAACAGTTGGGCAAAACCAAAAAGTGAGATAAAAGAGCCTACCAACCGGATTCTAATGTATATCTAGACTCAATTGGACAACCTAGGGGTATTCCAAATTAATTTAAAGCTAGAGATTAAATCAATTTGTATTTGAAGCACTATTGATTTGGACACACCTAATAAAAACATAGAATGGATGAATTATATTTACTACAATCAGCAAAGAATTATCTCAAGATGCTTTGACAATTAGTTGCAACCATTGCAATGACCTGGCAGAATAGACAGGCTCTTGAATAGTTATTAGCAGATAAAGGAGGTGTATGTGTATTATTTGGTAACCAATGTTGTACATACAGTATATCCCTAATAACACAGTTCTGGATGGTGCGTTCTCTAAATCTATGCTTAAATAAAAAAGTAAAATAAAAAAGACTAGAAACTGCAACTAATGCTTGGGAGAGACAGTAAGATATGAGACTGGTTGAACTTGAATCTAGGAGCTTGGGGAGCATGGTTTGCTAAATTTGGTATGTTCTTGGGACTTTAGTAATAGGAGGATTGTTGTTCTGTTGTGTACCTCTTGCATTAAAAGCCTTAGTCATGAAAGCTACAATTCAACAAATGGAGGTATTAAAATTGCAAGATGAAAAAACATCCCTAACCTGTAATAACGACATTTACAGCTCCGATTGATTGAATCACATGAGGATTTATGCACCTCGGAGGAGGATGATTAACGATGAGCCATTCCTTGGGTGAAAGCACTAGCCTGGCTTCTCCCCAAAAGGAGGTCCGCTATGATACGCAAAGTGTCTGGGTCGGAGACTATTATATTACAGCAAGGCTGTTTAAAATTATTCCCACTCTTAAAAGTGTATTGTTTCATGCGGGTTTCATTTTAGGTTATGATTTATCCAACTAGTGTAATCCTAGAAAATCACTGTACTACAGTGGAACCTCGGATTGCGAGTAACGCAAGGCGGATTCTGCAAGTCGAGCAAAGGTTTTTAATAAATTTTGACTTGAAAAATGAGCAAGTCTTGGATTACGAGTACCATGTATCACGCATGTGCTTCTTGTTTTGACACCGAGTGTCACATGATCACAACTGAGCCAATGTTTTTTCTCTCTCTTTGCGCTGCAGAATTGTGGGTAATTGTCTCCACTGCTGGGTTTTAGTGCTCATCTCTTACTGGTATAATCAACATCTCCCTCTCTGTTTCAGTGTGTCATTAGTACTATGTATGAGCGTGCACGTAATTTGACACAAGTCCAGTGATTTAATTTATTCACCAGATAATGTAAGGAAGACTAACACATGAATTTGCACTCTAGATAGAACAATTAATGTGGGACTTATAGGCCCCAGAGGGGGGAGGAATGTGGAATAAATTTTTACTTGATTTTCTGTAATTTTATTTACTTTTAAGAAATAAAAGGTACCCCATCTTGATAAAATGGACATTAATTGTAACTAGCAGATCTGATGTGTGTGTGAGTATCTGAGTGTATAGGCCACCTGGAATGTGGTTGCACAGGAAATCTGAGCTACATTGGGGCACCTATAACAATATAAGAAGCTTAATGAGACCCAGATGTTGAACAAGACATCAACCCATGTATAATGGACCACCTGATTGGCAAATTCCTCATAAACAGGCTCTAGCCCGAACACAGTGTTGTTAACTTAGAAGACACCCTACATATATCAAAATAAAAGAGAACATACAACAAAAGCACAGAAAAACTTTTCATCCGGTCATTTTATAATACAAAAACATGGCACTAAATTCATCAACCATAACGGGTTCGAACCTATGTGCACGGGTAGCACCATGAAGCATGGACATGAGGCAAGGTCTTAATATATATATGAAATAAGTAAAAGTTCCCTTTGATATTACAGTGGAACCTTGGATTACGAGCATAATCCATTCCGGAAATGGACTCGTGTTCCAAAACACTCGTAACCCAAATCATAATTTCCCATAAGAAATAATGAAAACTCAAATTATTTATTCCACAGCCCCAAAATATAAATACATTAAATAATTAATACAATCTATAAAATGAAAATAAAACAAATTAATCTGCACTTTACCTTAAAAAAAAGTACAAATAAATCCTGACAGATAAGTGTTTCTGTTGGTATGCGCAGCCGCCGTGTGTGTGTGGAATTAGCCCCTTTCCTCGCCTCGTTTTACACAGTAACACTCCTCCTCCCTCTTCCCACCTCGCTTTTTAAGTTTCACAACAAACACACACACACACACACACACACACCCACACACACACACACACACACACACACACAACGGAAACACCGTTTTAACAGGAAAAAAGAAATCTCTCTGAGACTGGCGTGAGCGCCTATTAACGGACTCACTTTTTGAGTTTCACAACAAACGCATAAACACAGCGGAAACACCGTTTTAACAGAACAAAGACATCTAAATGAGACTAGCATGAGCGCATACTAACGGAATCACTGCTGTAAAGTAAAAAAAAAAAATAAAAAAAAAAAAATGAACCAGCACCTTACCTTTGAAAAGAATCACGACAGAGCAGAGTTTCTGTGTGTTTGTGAAGCCGGAGAGGGGGTGAAAAGGCGAAAGAGCGTCTGTGTGTGTGTGTGTGTCGGTGTCAAATTACGCGTGCACACGCATAAGAGACGAGTTTCTGTGTGTTTGTGAAGCTGTGGGGGTGGGGGGAGGGAGGGAAGGTGAGAGAGTGACGCTCGGTGTCAAAATAAGAGTCGCATGCGTGATACATGATACTCGGTGCTTGTAAACTAATAATTTAAAATTTATTAAAAATCTTTGCGCGCTTTGCGGAACACTCGTAAACCACGTTACTCGCAATCCAAAGTTCCACTGTACTAATAATGTATGAGAAGAAACACAATTTTCATATTTATTTCCCCAAAAAGTTAGACAATAAAAAGGATAGCTCCAAATAACAAAAAATCAACAATGTCAGTAGCAGGTGTTTCCACCATTTACCGCAATGACAGCTTGACAGCAACGTCTCATGCTCCTCACAAGCCTCATGATGTTGTTCTGAGGCAATGCGTTCCACTCTTCCACAAGTGCTACACGCAGTTCTACCAGGTCATATGGGGGTGGGGTACGATCATCCAGTCTCTGCTTCAACTGGTCCCAGCAGGGGCGCCGCTAGCAATTTTGGGCCCTACAACACCCATTCCGCACAAAACATACAAGCCAACCTAGCTATTCAAAGTTTTTGTCTGTAATATAATAGTACTGACCTATTGTAACGGTTACTGCTTGTGGGACGAAGGAGTGGCATGATAGCAGAGATGAAGGTGATCAAAAGGGTTTACTGAGAACACAAAACAGGGAACCAAAAGAACAGACATGAACTTTAACCCAGAATGAACTAAACATGGAGCTACACTGAACCAGACATTACAAACTGACAGAGACAGACAGACTAGGAGAACACGGAGCCAGGAAGAACACGGAGCCAGGAAGAACACGGAGCCAGGAAGAACACGGAGCCAGGAAGAACACGGAGCCAGGAAGAACACGGAGCCAGGAAGAACACGGAGCTAGGAAGAACACGGAGCTAGGAAGAACACGGAGCTAGGAAGAACACAGAACAAGGAACACAGAGTCAAACAACATACCAAAACAAACAGTAACCCAAACTGAACAGATGCAAGACAAGACTAAACTGAAATAAGGAACATTTATAACAAAACACTAATTAGCAACCTCAGTTCAGGTGAGCGCCACATCACCTGACTGAGGTGCATTCTGGGACATGGAGTCCACCAAAACTACAAATGAAAACAAAACACAAAATGGAGTCTGTGGGCGCTTTGGCGCCCTATAGGGGTGATCCCTGACACCTATTACGTTTGTCTTATTATTAATGAAATAGTTATCTGCTATCTTACACGGTAGTAGTACTTAAAGTCTGCTAGCAAAGTTAGCCAATAAGATAATGCTGGCATATTTGCTACAAATTCAAGATCTATATGTGGACAAAAATTACATATTTAATTTTCATTGGTGAAAAAACGTAACTAGGGCTGTAGCTATCGCCTATTTTAGTAATCGAGTATTCTACCAAAAATTTAATCGATTAATCGAGTAATCATATAAAATGTATTTTTGCATAATTAAATAGCAATATAAAATATACTGCTCAAAAAAATTAAGGGAACACTTAGTCCCAGTTTGACTTGAACACCTCTCATAAGTGTATGCAAGTTCAAGTCAAACTGGGACTAAGTGTTCTCTTTATTTTTTTGAGCAGTATATATAAGAGAAAGATTAATTGGTTTTCTTTTTATCAAAAAAGAAACATTGTCATTATTTACAATATAAGGAATAGCTTAAAGTTGACTGAGATTAATTAAATGCCTTACAGTGCCATACATTTTTATTTTAAAGCCTTTTCTCAGATGCAAAAACTAAAAAAAAAAAAGAAAGGTATTTCAAATGACTAAGTATCAAAAAAACTAAGGCACACATTAAAATAAATAATTATACAAAAACACTAACTTAACCTTCAGAACTAAAAATTTCAAAATCTACAGCTCAGGCATAACATAAGCCTTTACTGACTTCTTACTGGAATGCTTTGTGATGACATTTAGGATGCAAAAATCTATGGACAGGAACAAGAGTCCATACATTGTGTTTTAAGTCAATATATTCATCAGAACATAAATGTCTCTCTCTTGGACATGTGACATGTGCACACTAGTCTTTAAAGGAGCGTGTGATTGCAATGAAGTAAGGTAAGCATGTCAACATGCTCCGAACTGAGGCTTGTCCTGCTTTGAAGCAATATTTCCTGCTGCTGAAAACATTTTTCATTTATAAAAGTTTTTTCATCACTTCCTTCCATTTTGCAGGCCGCAACAGAACACTCCCTCAAATTAATACACAGCTAACTGTTTGCGTCTCCTTCTGCGTTGTGCGTGACGTAAGCGCTTTCGTCTGTGTTTACTGGCGGCTTGCATCCGGAAGCGCGCTGTGTCACGCCAAACAAATAATACACGGGCAAAAACATAACACAAGCTTTTAAAATTTATTTTAAAAAAATACAAGAAGCTTCAAGGCAGAAGATTTTGTTTGTCGTTTCTGATGACTGGACTTATGCTTCTTTGTTGAACTCGATGACATATCTGCTTTCACAGTTCAACACCTGTACTCAGCAGCGATACTCTTCGCTAGGTAGGATGGGCTGAACCACACAGTGAATCAGAAAGGGGTGTGATTTGACTGGAGATGAAGAAATAAGCCGTAATCTTTTTTCATTTGTAACTGTTTTGTAGATACATTTCTCATTTATTTTAGTTTACTGCTAGTAGTGTTATTACTTATAAAGCAGATCTCTGTGGGCCCCTAAAGGGCGCGGGCCCTTAGAATCGTCCCGCCCTTAGCGGTGCCCCTGGGTCCCAGACATGCTCTACGGGGTTCAGGTCAGAGGACATTGATGGCCTTACCATATGAGGCACTCCAACTTCCTGAAGTCAAACTGTGACAATTCTGCCACGATGTGGTGGAGCATTATCATCCATAAACAGAAAGTTGGGGGTGTGCTGGCGAAATTGAGGGATGATGATGGGTTCTATGATGTCTCTGAGGTAAGAACATGCAGTGTCTGAGCCATCTACAATAACCAAATCTGTTTTGTGCTGACTGGTGATGCCTTCCCTGACTGTTGCACTTCCTCCACCAAAGCAAATGATGGGGACCATGTTGACCTCAGAGTATCGCTCACCTCGCCTTCTCCAGCAACAGTGACCCGACAGTCATCAGTGAACAGGACGGTAGAACACTGCTGCATTGTCCAGGTCACATGGTCTTGTGCCCACTGCAAACGTTCACGGCGGTGTCAGTGGAGTCACCCGCAATGGTCGTCTGGCATTCAAGCCAAAGTCGGTGGAGTCGGTTGCGAATGGTTTGTCTGGAAACCCTAGTACCCCTCAGATCTCGTAAACAGACCTGCAGAGCTGTGTGGCAGTTGCATAACGATGTCTTTATATATATAATTTAAAATAAAAAGATGGCAAATAATAGATTATGATGGATTTTTAAGACTTTGTCTGTTAAAATGATGGAAAAAGGAAAGTACATCTCTAAATCTCTACACTCTAAAACAATTCGAGCAAGTGGTTTAGCGTCTCAAAGACAGTAATAATATTTAATTCTAGAAGTGATTAGGTAAAGACAACCAGACATATTTAACTGTGTTTTATTTTTTACAGAAAACAATAAACCTGAACTCACATCAAACCTTGAAGGAGACGCGTTGTCACGAAACTTAGTGACTCTGATCTGCAGAGTGAAGCTGCAGCCTGATGGATGGAAGATTTACTGGATTACACCCACACAGAGCACTGAAACTGGAACACAGTACTACTCCTACTACTACTACTCCTACTACACCATCAGCTCAGTTAGTGACTCTGATGGCGGTCAGTACAGGTGCAGAGCTGGAAGAGGAAACCCAGTCTACTACACTGAGTACAGTAATACACTCTCACTAAAGGTTACTGGTGAGTAAGAGACTTTCTGTTAAGTGATTCTGCACAACACTGAACATGTGAACAGCGTCACATTATACATTATAGCAATATTTACATGGCTCTGTACAGACTCGTTTAGCTAAATCATAGAGAAACATATACATACATACACCCTAAAAAATGCTGCTGGATAAATGTTGGACCAACTACATGCTGGGTTAATTTAACCCATCAAAATGGGTTATTTATTTAACCCAGCAAGATAGGTAAAATATTTATGTAAGAATATTAGTGTTTTGTAACACCTCTGCTTTTTATATGTGGTTGCTAACTCTAGCAACCTAGGTAAATGCTAGCGTCATGCAGGCACTACAGTTAACAGTTTAGCTTTCATTCATCACTTCACCACCTTCATACTGTACACCCTGCAAGCATTGTACAAAGAAAGCTAAAAAGCTCAGACATTTTTGCAGTTTCTTTCATACACAGTTCTTTGGTTTGGCTAGATAGCAGCCATTGTCAGATAAAACTAGCATGCTATAGCACAGACCAGGCTGAAAGTTTGAGTGTAACATTAACACGGTGACAGTAATAAATGGTACATACAGTGAACAAATTCAGTCATAGGTGAGTGAAAGTGTGTGTACAGACCTTATATTTAATGTTTACATTTCCTCCTAAATGCATGAGGAGGAAGACCAAAAAAAAAAAAAAAAACAGACACGAAGCTGACACAGCCACTGAATACACCGGTGAACTTCGGGGTAGGGGCGGTCTTGTCTGTGATGTTAGCTGTCACTAGCAAACCCAACTCCAAACTTTAAACAAAAAGTACCCAACTCCCTGTAAATAACCCAGAAAAATTAACCAACAGAGGCAACCCAGCATTTGGGTAGTAAATAATA
Organism: Clarias macrocephalus; assembly: GCA_011419295.1. NCBI lineage: Eukaryota > Metazoa > Chordata > Actinopteri > Siluriformes > Clariidae > Clarias > Clarias macrocephalus. The sequence goes on along the minus strand of JAAGKR010004839.1, from coordinate 40,779 downwards.
ATAAATAATATCTAATAATAAAACTATCCCAGAAGTAGAGCGCGAGTATTACTCTCAGCTCCTTGCTAGCAAATTTTCGTTGCTAACCTGTGTAGCTCGCAGTGGTTGCAAGGTGGAACGTGGTGGCTGATCTCCTCATAGAAAAAACGGAGGTCAGCGCGTGATGCAAACTCTCTCCCCAATGTCCGCAAAGACGGAAGTGCTTGAACGCGGAAGTGCGCGTGCTGTGGAAGCAGCAACGGGCTAGAAGAACCGTCTTTTCCAGGCGGTGGTTGGTATCCGGTAATCCAGCAGCGAGAGCGAATAAATCCAAATCCTGAGTACAATTCCAAGTCCTGAGAGCAAGCGAGGTCATCAGTCCGAAAATGATAGAAGTACCAGAGGGCATAGGCGAGAGGAAAATCCGGAAAAACAGGCAGGGTCGAAAACACAGGCAAATGACTATTTTACACAAAGAAACCGCGAGGCACACGAGTGAGATACTGCGGCGCTGAGTGGATCTCTTAGTGTGCTTATAAGCTGGGGAGATATTTAGCTGATCAGGTTCAGGTGTGCCAGAATGACAGGTGTGTGCGTGGGGAGAAAGATCAGGAGTGAAGTCTCAGGGTCTGAAAGTGCTGGGTTGATCAGGCTGACTCGTGACAGGCACAGAATATAAAAACATGAACTCATCTCACCCCCATATCAAAGTGCGACTAAAAAAGTGGAAAAGCGTATAAACATTTAAAATTTATGTAAAAATTCATATAAACTTACCATAAAATACTACCAGCTTTAAGTGGCGTGCCCCTCGCTTCAGAAGTGAAAAATCCAGAAAGTTTGTCATGCCGTGTCACAATTCCAAGAACGCAAAGAACGGACTTGACTTGGAATTGTACACTCGAGGGTTTGAGGACACAGTGTGTAGTGCAAATGGAACGCAATGTACAGGATGCGTCTCACAGCTGCAATGTATTATACTATGACCGTCTTATATCATTGATTGCCTGTTAGAAATACACAAAATGAAATAAATCCACTGTTTTAACCATTGCAACAACATCACAGCCAGCGGTAGTTTTCAGAAGTTGCCAAGGTGAGGCTATGTTGGGTGGCTACATGAGCGCAGAGCACCCGTATTGTCTGGAGCTCAAATCTCCGAAATCGTTGGGGCAATTTTTTAAATAGACGCTATCTTTAATAACCGATGGAGCTTTTGAGCTGTACGCACATACATTCTCGTTTAAACAACTTTTAAAACTACACATTCTGACACAGTAACAGTAATATTTCAAACATTTTGCAGGCTGCCGTTTGGAGAAATGAAGAATAAACCAGTTGTTTGGTCAAAATAACCCGACCAGGTGTTTATTTGTAAATGACCCACTACATCTCATTTGACCCAGCATTACCCAACCCAACAATGTGTTTAAAGTACCAGAAATAACCCAGAATTTTGATCCAGCATGAACAACAGTGCTACACCACCATGCCGCCTGCGTTAAACTGCTTAATCTTAAAACTCACACATGATTAATCCTCCTCTATGGTGGTTATGGAGGGCAAAATGCATCTTTCCAAGGTGCAAGGCAAAATGCTGACTGTAAATGGTCATTAAGGTTATAGCAAACACATTTAATTCAATTCAATTAAATTTTATTTGTATATCGCTTTTAACAATTTTCATAGTCGCAAAGCAGCTTTACACAATCAAAAGAATTATTTAAGTTTGTATGAACTGTGAATATGTATGAATCAAAAAATTTATCAGGTAGACCCTGATGAGCAAGCAGAGGGCAACAGTGGCAATAGGAAGAAACCTTGAGAGGAAATGGACTCAACAAGGAAACCCATCCTGATTTGAGTGAAACAGAAAGCAGGAATTGATCTGCATTCATACTGTGTGATGGGTGGCAGGCAGTTCAGTATAATAGTTGTTAATAGATGTTAATTGATGTTAATATGGAGTCCAAGTAGTTATTGGAGGCTCAGGTAGACTTGTAGGAAATTCCAGTCCTGAACTATGGAGCGACTGTAGCCAAGTCCGCAGAGAAACGGCCGTCAACATCATGCAAGGCCAGAACCATCTTCCTAGTAGAGTGAAACCGTCCCCAGACATCGGACGCATCCCAAAGAGACAGACGGGACATCCATGTGACAAGATCTCCAACCAGAAGCGGGGCACCAGGATGAACCAGGCAGGTCCAGAGGGCAGAGGAAGTCTGGATCAATGGCAGCTCAAGAACGACATGTGTTGCTTGAGAGAGAGAGAGGAAAGAGTGAGAGGGGGAGAGAGAACAGGAGAGGGGAGAGCAAAGAGGAGAGATAACAGTTAGGTTTGGTCACAGTCACATAATGTATAAGGTGAATGTATATTTAGTGTAGAGTGCAAGCAGGGACTCCGTACTTGCACGCTACACTAAATATACTAAGTTATAATGTATAACATCATAACTAAAAGGGAGAGCCAGAAGGAAACACAGACATCAGGGCTCCCTGAGATGTACAGTAAAGCAACCAATCACCTCACTGTCGACAAAGAGTGAAGAAAACACCATCTAAACATACCAGTTCACCACAATACTCTACGTCCATGAGTCCCCCAGATCTGCTCCTTTACCTAAGGCTAATATATTTACAAAAATGCTTGGCTAAATAAATAGGTTTTAAGCCTAGACTTAAACACTGAGACTGTGTCTGCATCCCGAACACTATTTGGAAGGCTATTCCATAACTTTGGGGCTTTGTAACAAAAAGCTCTGCCCCCTGCTGTAGTTTTAATAATACGTGGTACTGACAAGCAGCCTGCATCCTTTGATTGAAGTAGGCGTGGCGGATCGTAAGACACTAACGGTTCACTCAGATACTACGGCGCGAGACCATTTAATGCTTTATATGTCAAAAGTAATATTTTAAAATCAATGTGAAATTTCGCAGGGAGCTAATGAAGTGAAAATAAGATAGGGGTGATGTACTCATATCTTCTGGTTTTAGTGAGGACTTTCGTTGCTGCATTCTGAACTAACTGAAGCTTGTTTATGCACCTAGTTGAACATCCAGACAGTAAGGCATTACAATAGTCCAACCTAGAGGTGATAAAAGCATGAACTAGTTTTTCTGCATTGTTTAGTGACAATATATTCCTTAACTTGGCAATATTACTGAGGTGAAAGAATGCTATCCTTTTGATATTGTCTACATGAGCTTCAAATGAAAGACTAGAATCAATAATCACACCAAGGTCTTTTACTGTTGCACTAGATAGAACAGAAGGGCCATCTAAAATTACAGTGTGATCTAAAATATTGCTTCTAGATGCATGCAGTCCTATGATTAGAAGTTCTGTCTTATCAGGATTAAGCAGAAGGAAGTTACTTAGCATCCAGTCTCTTATATCCTTTATACATTGCTCAACTTTAGCAAGCTGGTTCCTTTCATCTGGTTTTGCTGAGACGTATAACTATGTGTCTTCAGCATAACAGTGAAAATTAATATCATGCTTATGGATTATTTTGCCCAAAGGAAGCATGTAAAGGGAAAAAAAAAAACAGTGGGCCTAAAACCGAACCCTGTGGGACACCAAACTCCACTAGAGAACATGCAGAATAATCACCATTTAAATCTACATACTGATAACGATCAGTCAAATAGGATCTTAGCCAGGAGAGGGTTGTTCCCTTAATTCCTACTTGCTATGTAGAATGCTATGATCAATTGTGTCAAAAGCTGCACTGAGGTCGAGTAATGGCCCTAGGGGTCTGTAAATGATTATTAGCGGGATCGACTGAGCAAGGTATTTGAAGAATATTTGTAGCTACAATTTTTATGTTACTATAGAGAACTTCAAATGCATTACATTTTTGTCCGTGTTTTTGTACGATAGACAGATTATCGTTATAAATAACTGCGACGCCGCCTCATCTACCAGTTAGCCGAGGCTGATGTATGTAGCTGTATCCAGGAGGACTAGCTTCATTTAAAGCTACATACTTGTCCTGTTTAATCCAGGTTTCTGTTAAACATAATATATCAAACTCCTGATCTGTGATAATTTAATTAACAATAACTGCTTTAGATGCGAGAGATCTTATTTTTAACAGTCCTAGATTTAGATCTGACGTGCCGGCTGTGTATTCAGTGTGTTCCGAGTTTGTGGTATCTATGTTAATTAAACAGACTTTCTGAGTCTTTCTAAATTTGTGTTTAGCTCGAGGAACAGACACAGTCTCAATATGATGAACCTTGAGTGACGACTTAAAAAAAAAAAAAACGGAAAAAAGGTGAAGCCCAGTAGTATGAAAATGTAAAAAAGTGTTGCTATTAATGTTATTATTGTTTGAACAAAAAGCTATATAATTTAAACGCTGATACAAACGTGAAACTTTCGCGGCAACGATACCTTGTCCATTTAGCCCATTTAAACACAGTGATGTGAACAGTCAGCTCCTTCATGTCTTTTTAATGTATATAAATATGTATTCATAAGCAAACTCTTACAGAATCTATGCTGAGTGCTAAATAGTGAGAGTGTTAAAGTATATATAATTTTTATATACAGTATTTTAAAAGTATATTTTACTGTTTTAAAACAATTAGTATACACAAACTACAGTTTCTTAGTTGGAACTGAAACCTGTAAAATATGCATAGTAACTCATATTTAAGCTACAGTATATTGCACACACACAATTGAAAAGTGATCAGCAGCCATTTTTTTTCATAGTAACCATGTAAAAAGATATATATTATATAACCAGTGTCCTGCCTTCACCCAGTGTAGAAGTAAACACTTTTTTGCATCTTGCTGATAAAGAAAGTAATAAATCAATTTTTGATTGTTCAGGTTCAAACTGAATGTCAATGGCCTAAAACGAAGTCAACATGTTACAAAGAATTAAGATAAAAAAAAGAAAAGAAAAATGTAGATTAATTAGTGACTAGAGCTGCTGCCCTGCTGTATGAGGATCCAAAAAGAGAGCAGCCAACACTGGTACTTGCTTAATCACTGTTCTAACTGCAACAATGAAGCCTCTGGAAAGGACACTGAATTAACAACATTTTAATGCAATAATCAATTCCCATCTATTACAAAAAATCTTGTGATTTGGACCAATTTTAGACTCAACAGTGACATATTTCAGCCGCTGGGTGGCATTGTCTCTTGGCTGAGCAGAGCTGGTGTGAAATGATCTGGAAATTAAGTGGAACACCACCAGTTCAAATCTGTGAAAGGTGAAATCTGTCTAAAAAACATGTGAACAGCCTCTAATAAAATTCTTGATCAAAATACTTGAGTTGAGAGCTGCCCTAGTGTGAATGAGTGAAGAAGATTCGGGTCAAGCTTTTATACTAAACCACTGAGTGTATGAGACTGAAAATTAGTGTGTACGAGGATTTATGATCTGATGCGAGTGATCTGCTTGCAGGCACAAACATACATGCAGTGATCAGTAAGGATGTACACAGCAGAATATTGTTCTTTAATTTGTTAAGTAAACCTGTTAAAAGTGTAATAAAATAACACACAGGTATTTCTATGATGCTTGTGTCTCTTCTAGCTTTAGTTTCTTGTTCTCTTGCTGACACTCAGTGTTCCTAAAGATGAAGATAAACATTTTAGACAAGACACTGTAGTTCAGACATGAGTTAATAGTATATTTTATTTCATCAGTAGTGATTGTTGTGTGACAGAATTTAATCATTTACATGTACGCAGATTTACTGTATCTACACTCTGAATGTTAGCATAAATTTTAGATTCCATTTTAAAATGTTACTTTTTAACACAAGTGTCAGTCCGAGTGCTTAAAACGGTTCTAATGCACAGAGATGCCCCTGCTGAGAAATGTGGATAGCCCGACTAGAGGTGTGTGTGCTGGAATTAACATAACAGAGATGTGGTGTAAGTAGTGGAGATGAGGGCAGGGCTTTGTCTGGTACAAACCGGTAATGTTTGTGTAAACAAGATCCAGTGTGTTTACTCCTCTCACTGTAAAGTCCACATGATGATAGAGTTTAGGAAGCACTGACCTGAGATCTGCATGTTTGAAATCTCTGACAACAATAACCAGTTCATGTTGGTGTGTATTATGTGATTTTACCTTTAGCCCCATACAGATCAAATAGCTCCTCCTTAGCTCAGCTTAGGTTGTAGTGCTCAGTTTTTAACACTGTGTGTACACTGTGACATCATCATTTAGTGCTGTGACAGTAAGCGTACGACTCGCATGCACACACACACACACACACACACACACACACACACACACACACACACACACACACACACAGATACACTCCTCATTCATTCGAAAAGTTCCTTGTTTACTTTATTGTTTACAGAATTATTCTGGTGACCACTTCTTTGATTTTGTCAGAGTGCATGCTAATACATTTTACTTGAGGCATGGATAGTTTAGAAGATATATGAAGTTTAATAAAATGATGTGAACTTTCCCCTCGCCTCTGTAAGCATAACACAACCCCTTCATTGTGTCCTGATTCCTTAAGTAGTAACACGTTCTATAGACCGTATCCGGATGAATATAAAATGGAACCTCGGATTGCGAGTAACGCAGTTTGTGAGTGCTCCGCAAGACGAGCAAACATTTTTAATAAATTTTGATTTGAAAACAATCAAGTCTTGGTTTACGATAGCCGAGTATTATATATCACGCATGCACTTATTGTTTTGATACCGAGCATCACGTGATCACAACTTGAGCCAATGATTTTTCTCTTTCTTGTGCTGCGGAATTGTGGGTAATCGTCTCCCCTGCTGGGTCTTAGTGCTGGTCTCTTACTGGTATAATCAATATCTTCCTCCTTGTTTCAGCGTGTCGTTAGTCCTATGTTTGTGCGAGCGCGTAATTTGACACCAACACACACATACACACTCTCTCTTGCCTTTACACCCCCCTTCTCGGCTTCACACACATACAGACACACTCTCTTTTCTATACAGAAACTCTGCTCTGTCGCGATACTTTTCAAAGGTAAAGTGCTGGTTCATTTGTTATATACTTTACAGCAGTGATTACGTTAGTATGCACTCACATGAGTATCATTAGAGAGATTTCTTTTTCTTCCCGTTAAAACAGTATTTCCGTTGTGTGTGTGTTTGTTGTGAAACTTAGAAAGTGGGGGGGGGGAGGAGGAGGAGTTTCACTGTGTAGACGAGGCGGGGGGGGGTATGGGACTAATTCCACACACACACACACACACACACACACATACACACACATACACACACACACACACACACACACACACACACACACACAAAAAATACACGGTGCCTGCGTACACAAACGGAAACACTTATCTGTCAAGACTTATTTTTACTTTTTTAATGGTAAAGTGCAGGTTAATTTGTTTTATTTTTACTTTATATATTGTATTAATTATTTTCATGCATTTATTTTTTGGGGTGGTAGAATGAATAATTTGAGTTTTCATTATTTCTTATGCAAAAATATGATTTGGTTTACACATGTTTTGGAATATGCGCCCGCTTCTGGAACGAATTATGCTCGTAATCCGAGGTTCCACATTCAAAAAGCTTGTGTCTGCTGGATCCCTTTTGTTTAAAACCGAACGATTTGGACACTCTTCTTCATAAACCTAACAAGATGTGACTTGTCAGTACAGTATTTTTCAGTGTTGTAGTCTGTATTTAAAATTGTGATATACATAATACTTCATCCGTAGTGATTGTTGTGTGACAGTTTAATAAATTACATGTGAGCAGATTTACTGTATCTACACAGTGGTTACAATCTTCTTTTGTGTGTGTGTGTACAGAGAGTCCTAAACCTGTGGGGACTATAAAGCCTAATACACAGGTGGTCTGGGGAGAGAAACTGAATTTTAGTTGTAACATACATGACAGAAGAAACACTGAGTGGACATATGACTGGTATAGAGACGGTGTGAGCATCTACACATCCCTCACAACACAAGAGTTTACAGTCTCAGATGGTGGTGAATACACCTGCAGAGGGAGGAGAAGAGACTCTCAGTACTCACAGTTCAGTGATCCTGTTACACTCTCTGTATCAGGTGAGTGTGTGTGTGTGTGTGTGTGTGTGTGTGTGTGTGTTATTACTTATAAATATAAATTTTGTATAATTTTAGATTTTGTTTTAGATTTCATCAAATGAAAAATAAGTGTGACTTCCTTTAGCTATTATATTTAAATATGAAAAAAAATGGGAGGAACTATTCTAGTTATATGTAATAGTTCAGCTGATTTTATGGTAATGATTTTGCAAAGCTGAAAAAGAAAAAAATCAATCTTGTGCGTTCACAGTAAAAGTTTAAATGACTGAACTCAATTTTTAAATATGACAATAATTTGTACAGTGCGATTCAGTATTTGAGACAGGATTGATTAAATATCATGTAGAAAAGCAGATTGACAGGGGTAGTGACTTTTTCCACTTCAAAAATCACTTTAACTAGTAAAATGTGTATTTTGTGTTAAACTGCTCTAAACGTGTCTTTAGTACACACACACAGTGTGGATTTGTACATTTGTTTGATGAACACACAGTATGTTAGAAACTCTGGCTTCATGAACTAAAGCCTCAGTTATTATCTTATTGTAATGAAACTGAGCTAACCAGGAAAATCCTGGAAAAAAAACACTTTTCTTCTGCGTTTTATATTGTAATAATATTCAATAAGAAAATAATGTAAAAAAAAAAAAAAGGATCATCATTTACCTATAATAAACTACAGAATATTGATGATTGAAGAATCATGTAGCTGCGATTGGTCTAATTTTCAAGATGTTTCCTTTCATAGAAAATCAAAGTTAACACAATTATTAATATTTAATATTAGTATTAGTACTCAAAAGAATGATGTAGATAGGCTTAAACTGTGTGTGTCTCATTCCTAACAGAAAAACCCAAACCTGTACTCATATCAGACCTTAAAGGAGCTGCACTGACAGGAAACCCAGTGACTCTGACCTGTACACTGAAGCTGCAGTCTGCTGGTTGGAAATTTTACTGGATTAATGACAGTAATGAGACTGAAACTGAAACATCTCACTACTTCATCAAATCAGTTAGTGTCTCTGATGGAGGTCAGTACAGGTGCAGGGCTGGAAGAGGAAACCCAGTCGACTACACACACTACAGTGATGCATTGTGGGTAAATGTGACTGGTGAGTATGTGACTGCACTGGACAAAACAGTAGTTTAAGCTCTTATATTAAACCACTAAAATGAAACAAATCAAACAAACTACAAAGATATCAATGTAACTGGATTCGGATTTGTCAGGAGCTGCTTTTAAATGATCAAATAATCTAATCTAATCTAAAAAATAACTTTTTGACATAAACAAAGTGTTTCTGCCCTAATTTAAGCTATTAGAAATGTAACAGTCCCCCCCCCCCTCTAACTTTAGGGTTAGGTTTGGCTTCCAACCTTTTTCAACAAACCTCTCATTCAGAAATGTGATTGGTTACAAAGTTCAGTGTCACCATTGGAGGAAACACAGGATGCAAGTCAGATGGTGGTTTAATAAGATGTCATTTAAACATAATTAAATAAAACAAACACAATGCACAAACATGACTATGAAAATAAAAGCTGTGGCTAAGAACGAGAGATAATGCTACTCAATACAAGATACAAACAGTAAACAAAACTAGTAAATGCAACCGTACAATGGAACCAAACAGACAGAACGGAAGTGAAGAGAACAGAATAGAACTGATGCAGCCAAAGACCCAATTCAAGCACAGCCGATATAGACAGGTTAATCAACTAAACTAGGTGTTTACAATAGCAAAATGGCTGCTGTACAGTGTATGCTGGGAAATGTCTTGAAACACAAGTAACAAAACACAAAAACACGGGACGAATTTTAGAGTATTCTGACATTCAGTCTCATCTATGATTGGATAGGCACTTGTCAGCCTATCAGTGCCTTTTCCTCAGCTAGATATTCAGTGGATGAAAGTCCAAAGTAGAGTGGTGGGAGAAAGCTTTGGCACCTTCTCTCTCCTGTTGAAGATGAAGAGTTTACATGGCTAAAATGTATATATTGAATGGATTCTCAATGGTTTACAGCCCTTTTATTCAGATCGGGTCAGATTGGTTCAGACTGTCTGGTTTAAATGTTGAAGTGGTCCAGTTTTATTCTGATTGAGCTATTATTTTGATTATTTTTTTAAATATTAGGGTCTATATAAATGCAACTAGTGAAAGAATCTGAGGTGTGTGTGTGTGTGTGTGTGTGTGTAGATATAGTGTGCAATAATAAGTACATAAAAGTAGGCCTGGGCTTTTGTGAATTAGTTTAGGTGCACTACAGTATTTGTGATTTATTTATTTATTTACTTATTTATTTTTATTGCTTATTTGTTTTACCAACCATAAACGATATGATATATAACTGTTCATGACATATAAAAGAAAGGAATAATAGAATAGAAAGACAGAAAGATAGAAAGATTTTACTGCACGAGAAAAAAAGAGAAATGTAAATTTAAATATGTAAGAATTTGGGACAAATATATAAATTTACAATTTACTAAGTAACATTAAAAATATCACTAAAATGGATAGATATGTACATTAGATGTTTTGTCTGTACATTGGTCAGAGCTCACTCTTTCAATTATATCTTTATGTTTCATACAGTATATTGTAAGACCATAAGTAATATCTTTGTTTCATACAGTATATTGTAAGACCTTTGGCGCCCTCTAGGGATCACCCCTAGAGGGCGCCATTTTGTGTTTTGTTTCCATTTGTAGTTTTGGTGGACTCCATGTCCCAGAATGCACCTCAGTCAGGGGATGTGGCGCTCACCTGAACTGAGGTTGCTAATTAGTGTTGGTTATAAATGTTCCTGAGTTCTGTGTAGTCCTGGTCTTGCATCTGTTCGGTTTGGGTTACTGTTTGTTTTGATATGTGGTTTGACTCCGTGTTCTCCCTGGCTCCGTGTTCTTCCTAGCTCCGTGTTCTTCCTAGCTCCATGTTCTCCTGACCTTTGTCTGTCTCCTAGCCTGTTTGTCTCTGTCTGTTGGTAATGTCTAGTCTGGTTAGTCTGTCATGTTTAGTTTAGCCTGGTTTAAGTTCATATTCTGTTCCGTTGGTTCCCTGTTTTGTCTTTAAAACCCTTTTGATTACCTTCACCTCTGCTATCATGCCTATCTTTCATCCCACAAACAGTACCCGTGACAAGACCAGAAACCAGGCTCAGAAAAATTTCTTTGACAGTTGTAGACAAACACTGCATGGCCCAATCCCTTCTCCCTTTGGAATGGTGTGCTATTACTCAGACTTTCCTAAAATTCACATTTTCCAGAAGATTGAATGGACAGCTGTATCTCCTTCACTTTTGCATGAATGAGGATTTGACTTCAAAAGATCAAGTTATACTGTCTGTGTGTGTGTGCCTGCACTGAGCAGGGCGGAGTGATACCATGGCAACTGGGACACACCACACCCCCTCCACTCACACACACTCAGTAAAGACACAGCCAGGGTTTAGCTGTACATCTGTTAACAGTTAGGACTGATCTAATTTTGCTCAGGAAAGGTTATACACCCAGACTTCACATTTTTTTCCAGCAATTGTTCTCACGTTTAACTTACTATGATACACTAATAAAGTACTCAATAAAATGATGTAGATAGGCTTATACTATGTGTGTCTCATTCCTAACAGAAAAACCCAAACCTGTACTCATATCAGACCTTAAAGAACCTGCACTGACAGGAAACCCAGTGACTCTGACCTGTACACTGAAGCTGCAGTCTGCTGGATGGAAGTTTTACTGGATTAATGACAGTAATGAGACTGAAACTGAAACATCTCACTACTTTATCAGATCAGTTAGTGTCTCTGATGGAGGTCAGTACAGGTGCAGAGCTGGAAGAGGAAACCCAGTCTACTACACACACTACAGTGATGCACTCTGGGTAAATGTGACTGGTGAGTATGTGACTGCACTGGACAAAACAGTAGTTTAAGCTTTTATATTAAACCACAAAGATATCAATGTAACTGGATTCTGATTTTTCAGAACTCACTCTTTCAATTATATCTGTATGTAAGACTAGAAACCAGTCACAGAAAATGTTCTGTCTGTATGTCTGTTCAGACAGATTTTGTCACAGCATCATGCAAAACTGGCTGGACAGAATTTATTTAAATGTCCTTTGGTATTTGAAACTTTCGCTGTACTTGGACATCTGCCTAAAGTTTAACCTACACCATAAGTGAAATCAAAAGCTTGAGTAAAGGCAATGTTATGAACAGTTATGCACTATATTTACAGTAATAATCTACTTTAAAATAAACTACTATGTTACTTGCTCAATGTGAAAAAAAACACCTGCACCAATAGATATTACAAGTAGTTCCTGACTTATGAACAAATTCTGTGCAAGGAGCAGGTTCGGATTTATTCTAAAGACTGACAAAGCGAGTCTTATATGCCTTTGACATGAGCAAATGAACAAATGAACCTCACGGTCAAATTTTAAATGCAACAGTGTCTGTGTCTTTAAATTGCAATGGTATCTCAAAGCTGTTTTCTACTGTATTGGACAGTAAACTGTCTTGGTCTGTGAATACTGTTTTGTTGAGGATTTTCTGAAATTAGGATTAATCACCATCAGAACAGCTTTACAGGACAGCCATTTTCTATCATCGTGCTCCCGGACTGATTCATTGAAACCGGTGAGGCAGATTAATTTCTCCCACACACACACACATACAATATACCGGACTTTAGACATTTTATACATACCGTTACACACTGAAAATATTATATATAATTGTAAATATTGGTATACAGTGCACTGCAGTTTCTATTGTTTGAACAATACACATGAGCTACTGCCGTGATTGGTTTGCATTTATGAATGTTCTTAGATACGCAGTCCATTTGTATCTGCAGAAATTCGTATCTCTAATGTTCGAGATAAGATGGGGACTCCCTGTAATTAGAAAAGCTAAACTAAATATTTTTCCTGGGTTTAGTTAATAATATTGTCATCACTGAAATAACAGAGCTGTGTAGAATAAGTGGTTTAATCAAACTTTAATGTGCTGTAGTCGTTTTAGGACAAAATTTTATCTTTATCCAATCTAATTTTTTAATTTTTCATCTGTGATTCACTCTGAACAGGGAATGTATTTGGCTGACGAAAAAAGAAGTACTTGGAAATAAGATTTAAGCTGAATTAAGAGTAGAGGTATTTCTTGTTGTGTCTGCTGTGCCTTGATACACTAACCAGTCTGGGCCCGATCGACAGGGAGAGACAAACATACACACACATGCAGGGATGATGTCTGAAGATCTCTGTTTATTCTCAGCAAAGAGAACACTTGTAAAGTGCTGTGTCTCGAACATCAAAAGAACCAGTCATTAACATGTCCCAGAGACAGACAGAAGAGAGGAAATACAGTGAGGGTGCTGTTCTCAGGGCACAGGAATCTTCTTATTAGATTATAATACCTTAAAATATTATAATACCTTGCACAAAATTTTATTTCTTTGTATTTGGAGTTAGGCAGAGAGTCCTGCTGTACAGAAAGACAGACATACATGTATGTGGGCTTCAACCTGAAATAATAATAATATCACTGATTACATCAAAGCTGATCAGCTTATTTTATTTTAATCTTTTTAAACTATTTTTATAAACTCTTTAACTACAAATGCTTAATATTGGGTAGATCCCTCTTTTGCAACCAAAACAGTAATGACCTATGTGTTCTGACACCTTTCTGTGGCAACCAACATTAAACCTTTCAGGAATTAGAGCTACAGTATCTCTTATATTGGAGATCAGACTACTAGGCTCGTACAACTTGTGCAAACCCATTGTCCAGAGGTGTGCAGATTATGTTAAGTGGCATTTCCAAATTGCCTCTAGTGGTTGAGTGTGTAAGTTTGTGCATGCTTGCACCCTGCGGATGACTGGATATACTCCTATTGTTCCATGTCCCCTGGAATAGCTTTAGGCCTCCAGCGATCCTGTACAGGATAAGCAGTATAGAGTGAGAGTAAATGAGTAAGAAATGTTAATTTAATAGTGACACGAATATAAATACTGTATAATAATATTAATATAATAATTACCAGATGAATCTCCTCGAGTGTCTTTGATCATCAGTCCCAGCAGAACTCAACACTTTACTGCTGACTCTCTCTCACTGAGCTGTGAGGACCAGAGAGATTCTACTGGATGGACAGTGAGAGGATACACACACAGTGAGACACTGTACAATTGTTCATCAGTTTCAGGATCTACATGTAACATCAGCTCCCTCTCTACATCACACACTGGAGTTTACTGGTGTCAGTCTGAATCTGGAGGACGCAGTCATTCTCTCAACATCACAGTGCACAGTGAGTCTTTTTATTATCATCACTTCTCATCAGTAATATTTTAATTCACTAAACCAGACCTAACATTGAAAAAGAAATGTATCTTTTGATTGATAGCAGTGCAGTAGAATTTATTTTAATGTTTGGAAACAACTGAGAAAAGGACATTTATATACATATACAAATTCACTACCTTTAGTTACTTTAAAATGAACAATTACATTAGACTTCAGCTCATGCAGTATTAAATTTCTTTTCTCTCTGAGATACTCTATAACATAACTGTACACTGTAAAAAATCCTACGTGCTATCTATTTAAAAAAATATGGTAACAATATTGTGCACATTATTTTTAAGCAGTTTTTAAGGCTTGATATTTTTAGAAGAATTTACTTGAATAAATAATGTAAAAATCCTAAATTATTTAGCCAGACACATATTATTTTTAAGTAATATTTCTTCCCTAGCAGAATCTACTTGAATAAACAAGTAAAACATCGTAAATTATTTAGCCAGACACATGTTTTTAGCATGATTTTAGCATTATTAATGGAATAATAATTTTTAGTTTAAGCAGATAAAACAATGGAATATTACTTAATAATATAAAAAAAACATTTTATAATTTATACATAATGCATTTTTGTTGTTAAATATGCTTTTATTCCATGTTACACTGCATGGTATCAAAATATAAAACACTTTGTAAAATAGTGTACATAACACTTACAGCAGTTTTAAGAAGAAAAAAAACAAAACAAATTGTAAACCAGTTGGTAACTCACAATTTATGTCATTGAAATCAACTGTTTAGCATCAAACCAGATAACCTGTGCAAGCTGCATAACAAGCTGCAGAACAATCTCAAACCTCAACCTGGGCATTTTCACCAAAACTTGGTAACAATGGAATGTGTCTCTCACAATTTAACACACAAGTTTATTTTTGAGATTCTAATTTGGGGGAAAACCTGCAAACATCCAGTTCCAACAAGAGCTTCTGAAAGGCCTCAAACATGTTCTTCAGTTGTTTGGGATAGGTGGGGTTTAGTGCATATGTGAAACCAAGAAGAATTGCACAGGCTCTAGTCAGATTTCCCAAGCCAGTCACTTGCACACCCTCCAAGACAATGCTAAAGTCCTCCTGGTCATCCTCCTTGCAGATAGCAATTTTCATTACATGCTGCAGTAGACTTTGCTGCGCATCCTCATTATCACACTGTAAAACAAACATAACATATTTTATTATGAAGATCTGTTATTTATGAAGTTAATTTGTGTAAGATGTTCAAACAAGTTTTTCTTCATAAGAACTTAAGTACAGTAAACCATTTCTAGATTCATGTCTTTGTAACATTGTAAACTTGTTTCAGTGAGCTATGGAGACTGACACTACAACAAATTCATGTATACTATGGCTAATGGCGGACAGGATTTTTTCAGAAATGTTGACAATGTTTAATTTATTTCATTTATATATATATATATATATATATATATATATATATATATATATATATATATATATATATATATATATATTTTTTTTTTTTTTACGAGGAACATATTTATATTTAAGATGCATTTCTGTTTTTGTAAAGGAAAACAAATGCTAAATGCAATTTTCTGAAATACAATAAATATCTGAAATAGTTTTAGACACTTACATTGTACTCCTGGATGAGGTTTTCCTCCTTCTCACCCAAGTAATTGATTAAGCAACGGAGGACAACATCCCTTTTCTGTTCTATGTTTTGATGTGAGGTCTAAGGCACCAAATGTGTATTAATCAAATAATAATAAAAAATACCAATTAAAATACCTGCTGTATGGCACCCATTTTCTTCTTCAAAATCTGTCCGAGTGCTCCTCCTTTGCAGGAAAATATTGTGAAAAGTTTAGATGATGATGTCCACTGGCAAACCTTACACTGCCATAGCATAATGTCAAGCTATCCTTTCACATTCTTAAATGCAGCATGCTTAAACTGAAAATGTATATTAGATAGAAAAATACCACTTCTGTTGAAAACTCAAATGCTTTTAAACATGGTTCATCAACGACTCTCACGATGATCTGTAAAATATATAATAAAACTGAATCAGATTTGTAAAAAATCATTCACTTGACAAAACTTCATCAAATAAAATCAGTTGTATAATATAATATTAAAATTTTTTAAGCATGGACACTGACATAATTTAGTTTAAGTAGTTACTTGCACCACAAGCTTCATTGTCATCTCAGAAGTTGCTGTTAAAAGTATTATTTTTAAGGAAAAGTAGTTATAAGGGTTTACATTTAATGTAAGGTTTGTGGAATATGTCATGATTCATGTCCTGTCTGAACTTTTTCCCACGCTGTCATCACTGACATGTGCCTTAGTTTTTCTTACCTGTCATGTGTTTTTTCCCACAGTCCCGTTTCCGCCCTTCCTGTGCTTCTGTTCCCTATCCTCTGCTGATTACTCCAAAGATTTAAGCATGCTCGGCATGCTGCTTAAATCGCTGGATTATTTGTTACATACCTCGTGTTATGTACCTTGATTTTCTCGCATTTTCTTTTTCTCGTGTTCACGTTGCCAAGTTCACTTTGTTTTTTGGTCCTCGATTTGTTGTCTCTCATCTCGAATTTATTCGCCTCGCTCTTTTGATCTCCCGGTTTTGATCTCACGCTTCCTTGCTTTTGACCACTGCTTTTTGTTTACATTTTTTGGATTGTCGCTCTGCTGTTGATTTTCCGGTTACCGATTTACCGATTTCAAGCATTGATTGATTCATGTTCAGACCGCAATCTGATCGACACGGCTTCAGCCAAGGCTCTAGGAATCCCCGCTCTCCCCTTGGAGACCAACCTTAAGGTTCAGGCACTCAACGGTAGCCCGCTCCCATCTATCACCCACAGAACTCCCCTCGTCAGCCTAAGAGTCTCGGGCAACCATTTAGAGCGGACTTCACTATTTATGATGGAGGGATCACATGCCATTGTTGTCCTAGGCCTGCCCTGGGTAACCCGTCACAACCCACAAATCGATTGGATCAGGAACACAATCGTAGCTTGGAACCTGTCATGTGCTACTACCTGCTTGTGAGCTGCAGCCACGTCTTGTCTCAGTCCTGTGTCTGTGGAGGAACCACCAGATCTCACCAATGTCCCTTCAGATTACCATGATCTCAAGGAGGTCTTTAGTAAATCTCGTGCTGTCTCTCTGCCCCCCCCACCGACCGTATGACTGCGCCATCGACCTGCTCCCAAGCACCACGTCTCCCAAGAGCCGTTTATACTCTCTGTCACCCAGGGAATGGGAGACAATGAATCACTACATCTTGGAATCCCTTGCGGCGGGGATCATTTGCCCTTCCTCCTCCCCAGCAGGGGCTGGCTTCTTTTTTGTGGGTAAAAAAGATGTTTTCCTTCGTCCGTGCATCGATTATAGAGGCCTTAATGAGATAATGGTGAAGAACTGATATCCCCTTCCGTTAATGGCAACCGCCTTTGAACTCCTCCAGGGAGCAAAGATTTACATTAAACTAGACCTACGCAATGCATACCACCTCGTCCGAGTCCGGGAGGGTGACAAATGGAAGACTGCTTTTAACACCCCAAAAGGACACTATGAATACCTGGTGGTGCCGTTCGGCCTGACCAACGCCCCCGGTGTCTTTCAGGCCCTCATCAACAACGTACTCCAAGATTTCTTGAATTCATCTGTGTTCATCTATCTGGACGACATTCTGATCTTTTCTCGAGACCTAGGGGAGCACCAGCTTCATGTTCGACAGGTGCTGCAAAGACTCTTAGAAAACAATCTGTTTGTCAAAGCGGAGAAGTGCGAATTTCACACAACGACCACCACATTCCTGGGGTTCGTCATTGGTCCCTCAGGCATTAAAATGGAGCCTGCTAAGCTTCAGGCAGTCACGAATTGGTCCACGCCCACTACAAAACAGGAGCTTCAGAGATTCTTGGGATTTGCCAACTTTTACCTTCATCCGGGGCTACGGCTCCATTGCTGCCACCTTAACAGCCCTGACTTCTCCCAAGACGCATTTCTGTTGGGACATGAAGACTGAAAAAGCCTTCTCTGAACTCAAGAAACGGTTCACGTCTGCCCCAAGCCTGATCATTCCAGATCCGTCACGTCAGTTTGTCGTAGAAGTCGACGCTTCCACCACAGGGGTAGGAGGTGTACTTTCCCAGAGAGCTGCGCACAACAACAAGCTACACCCCTGCTCTTTCTTCTCACATCGTCTAACCCCTGCCGAGGCGAACTACGGCATCAGCGATCGAGGACTACTGGCCATCAAGCTGGCCCTCGAAGAGTGGAGACACTGGTTAGAAGGGACCATTTTTCGTCTGGACCGACCACAAAAACCTGGAAAACCTACAGAACGCCAAGAGGCTAAATTCTCGCCAGGCTCGGTGGTCACTGTTTTTTGCCAGGTTCAACTTCATCCTCTCCTATCGTTCTGGGTCCAAGAACTCCAAGCCAGATGCGCTCTCCAGCCAGTTTTTCCTACTCACGACTCTGCGGCCAACGAGACCATCATTCCCCCGTCATGCTTGCTTGCAGCAGCCGAGCTTGATATTGAGACCAAGGTCCAGCAAGCCCTGTCTCATGAATTCGGGCCAAGTAACGTGCCGCCTAACCGCCTATTTGTCCCACTTTCTCTACGTTCTCAGGTCCTGGAATGGGCACAAAGCTCCAAGCTCTCCTGCCATCCTGGTTCAGCTCGAACCCTGGTTCAAGTTCAGCAGTTTTTCTGGTGGCCCACGGTAAAGGAGGACATTTCAAGCTTCGTGGCGGCATCCGATGTCTGCTCTAGGTGCAAACACACCAATCCCATCTCATCCATGGTCTAACATAGCTCTGAATTTTGTCACAGGGTTACCCTCCTCCGACAGCCACTCGTGTATCATGACCGTGGTGGATCGGTTCTCTAAGACCGCACTCTTCGTTCCACTACCCAAACTCCCATCTGTTAAGGAGACTGCTGACCTCCTGATTGTGCACGTATTCAGGCTGCACGGTCTCCCCAAAGACATCGTTTCCGACTGTGGGCCCCAGTTCACCTCTCAATTTTGGAAGGCATTTTGCAGACTCATTGGAGCCACGCCCAGTCTGTCCTCAGGTTTTCACCCCCAGTCCAATGGTCAGACTGAAAGAAAGAACCAGTCCCTTGAGGTAGCTCTAAGGTGCATGGCTTCCCGATATGTCACCTCTTGGAGCAAGTTTTTGCCTTGGGTGGAGTACGCCCACAACTTCCAGGTATCGTCATCTACTGGTTTGTCTCTCTTCCTGGAACGTCATCGTGTTGCTTCTATAGTGTTTGTGACTTGTTTTGTTTAAGAGGGCACCCTCTATAATCATCGAGGATGAATGAAAAAAATGCATATATTGCATAAAGTGATTAAACGCTAATTTAATACATCTTTACAATTTGAAGTGAATATATAAACACATCAACACTCTAAAAAGTTTAATCGTATAATCATATAAACTGTCCCATCTATCAAGCTTGATGCATGGCCATACTTATTTATGCTTTAGTGACCATGTTCATTCTAGCCTCAACATGTGCATGTGAGGAGTTATGACTAATGAGCTTGAGTTCAGATTTTCACATCAAGTAACATTGCATAATTGTAACCGTTTATTTTAAAACACCTGGTTCAACATAGTCACTGTTTCACATGCCAATATGATCACTGTCATTCAGATTCAAAAATCAGTGTTAAACAATTCCTGTACTTGCGTGAATAAGCAGTGTCCTGAGGAGTTTATTTAAGAAATCAAAATAAAATGTAATAATTAGCAAGGGACTTAACTTACCTCTTAACCTTCCTCTTGTGTTAGGGTCGGCACCGACCTGTTTTACTTTTTAAATGCATTAAAACTACTACCTAATTTTGTTTATTGCATCATGGCTTTTTGACTTTGTCAGGAATTTAATTTATTTATTTAATTAAAATAATAAAAAAAAACAATTGTACTAAATTATAAAATGCTCTGGTGAAAAGTATTACCTTTGTGGTGGTAGGGTCAGTTTTGACCCAGTTACAATTTAAGGTTATAAAACAATAGTTAGAGTCAAAACAAAGATCATAAACTTTGTGGGGCTTCTCTCTTTGCTTGTCTCCTTACCTGAACAAACAAAACAAACAAACAAAGACAGACATGTTCAGACATGTAAGGCTTGCATAAGACAAATTTAGTTTAGCGTTGGTGACTTGCAGAGTACACATCTCCTCTTTGCAACAGTCAAAAATGAGAAGAAGATTTACAGTAAGCCAAGCTCTGGATCATATCTTTTCTGAAAATGAGGCAGAGGACACAGAACAGCATAGTGATACAGATGAGCAGTTTTCCAACGAGGTAGACATTGTAGTGTATCTACCATAAGCCACAGACACATCTGATGAGTCTGATGAGGAGGTCGCCGATGCTGAAGCTGCACTCACTCCTGCTGAACCGTTCAAATCCAAAAGTGGTAACATCTGTTGGAGCTCAGTACCTCCTGACTTACATGGAAGGGCAGCTGTTGCAAATGTCATTAAAATGACCCCTGGAATCATAAGGTCTGCTGTGACGAGAGTAGGTGACATCAAGGCATGTTTTGATCTGTTTATGCCATTGTCACTAAAGAAAGTCATGATTGCTATGACAAACCTTGAAGGAAAAAAGGTTCATGGTAACATGTGGAATGACATTGATGAGGAATACCTGGATGCCTATATTGGTGTTCTTCTTGCTGATGTTTACAAATCCAGCAATGAGGCCACTGATAGTCTCTGGGATGCAACGACAGGCAGAATTATTTTCTGGGCAACAAGGTCACTTCAGTCATTTTGAATGATGTAAAGAGTTCTTAGATTTGACAACAGAGAAACTAGAGAAAAATCTGACAAGCTTGCTCCCATCAGGGATGTCTGGGAAAGGTGGGTGCAGCTCCTTCCACTGAAGTTTAACCCAGGGCCAGAGGTAACAATAGATGAACGTTTTGTCCCTTTCCATGGAAAATGCACTTTCCGGCAGTACATGCCTAGTAAGCCAGGGAAATACGGCATAAAAATTTAGATAGTCTGGGATGCAAAAACCAGCTATGCATGGAATCTTCAGATTTACAAAGGCAAACATGCAAATGCTATTCCTGAAAAAAATCAAGGGGGGGGGGGGGCAAACAAAATTAAAATTAAACTTTTAATGCTCGCCTGTAAATAGCCATTTATCAGGTGATTAAGCATCATTACTACTAGCATAAAATAAAGGCATTACTCACATGACTCACGTCAGCAGCTCCGCTTGCCATAAGAAGTGCTGGAAAAGACTCATTGAGAATGGTCCAATCACATGAGCCCAAATATTTAAGAACGCTAAGAACAAAGTGGGAGGGTTCAGGGCGCACAGAGCTGCGCCCGAAGAATGATTTGACAAAATCCAATCGGAGCTTAGCTTCAAGTCACATGCTTTTCAAAAACGTACCTCTCATAGACACTCCTTTGTCCAGCGCCCCGCCTACACGAACACAAATGAACGTAATACAGTTTTGATTTTTTTTTTATTGCAAATAAATTATATTAAGAAATCCAGCCAAATATTGTGACTAAATGACTTTGTTTCATTATTAAAATAAATAATTATGTTAAATAATTACATGCTAAAGGAGCATTCTTCTCTGCCTAACTTTAAGGGGGGCCTCTCTGCGCCCCGTATTGACCCGCCGCCACTGCCTAGCACCAGAATGTGCACAATAAAGGCTCACACATGGAAAAATGTTTTCATAAACTAACAGCATTGTCGCTTCATCTGCCTTTATAAACAGAAGCAAAAATGTGTAGTGACATCATGTAAGATCTAAAACTAGCAGTGAACCTACGTGTACTAACATGTAATTACTGTTGTAGGATTTCAGCTCTCGTTCAGAGGTGAATCAAACCTTTAGGATTCAGGTTAAATTATTAAACTGGGTTACAATTTATAGCATACACTTTATCGCCTGCCCGTCCAGCGTTTAGTATGATTTAGTGTATCTTTACCGATTCTGCTTATTATATGGCCATTAATGATAACACAAAATCTGGAATTTCTCAATTATGAGCAAGGTAACTTAAGATCTGAGCAAATGTTTAGACTTAGAAGTACATGACCAGGACAACAGTTTTTTATCAGAAAACAAGAATTTATTTGACTGTATTACGATACATGAAACTAAGCTACACACACATACACACAATACAGTTCAAAGGATGAAAATTAATGGAATTTCCTAGTACTATTCACTAGACCTGAGAAGGTCACAAGAGCAGTGCCTTGGGTTTTAATCTTATTGTCTCGTTATGACACAAGCACCAATTTCAGCAAGGTATGAAGCTTTGTTTGTTTACTTGCATTGCTCTGCGGTGTTCCTCGGTGATTCTGGCACTGTGCTGACAGTTGCTTGGTTACTGATGGCGGAGCTCTGGCACTTCTTCTAGCGGAGCCTTTTTTGCGGACTTCGGAGTTCTGACACAAAGTTTCGTGAAGACTTAGAGAACCGATGAGCAGCTTGCTTGCCAGTCAGATGCAGGGCGAGAGTTGACGGTGGACGAGCGACGAGAGAGAGTTTGCTTCAGACGTGTAATTGATGATCAGTTGTTGGATGATGTTGGAAGATGTAACGATGTGCTTGGACCGTGGCGTTTTAACCCTTTGTTGTCGGTTGATTGGGTGATTGATCCAATCAGATGTGGTTGCGGGATTAGCTCCACCTCATGTGTTTTCTCCTTTTATGCATACATTAGGCCTGTTTTTTTGACTATCACGTGGTACTCATCCAGTTGGAAATTCTAATACCTTTTTTGAATTAAGTTTATACATTCTCTGTTCATGTTACTAACATTTCATGCACATAAGCATTCTTTGAATAAGATATGCTTTCGGTAGGTACCACACATCCCATATCTCACACACTCATTCATGCCTTCATCTAGTTAAAAGAGGTTAATAAATGCTGGTTACACATTCTAAGGTATGCAGATTAAGCAGGGGTACATATAGACATTAAACATGCCGAGTAAATATACATGGATACAAGGTTGCCCCATTAGCATGCTTTAAAGATGATCTGCAATAGTGTCTCTGCCATGTGTCTCTTTGTTCACGGAAAGGCCTGTTTCTGGAGGTCACCAAGAGTATCAGTGAGCTAAGTTAGGGAGGTTGTCTTTCCGACACAGAGGCATAAAACTGTCTCCTTTGTTTACCAGATTGCCAATTTACATGGTTGGAGTTCGAGGTCGTCTGGATTGTTATAGCTCCAGGCACAGCAGGAGCCCCTTTTCCGGGCTTGGTTAAGTTTCCCACTTTCTGATGTCAGGGAGGCTGGATTGTCTCAGAAGACCAATAAGCTTAGGAGCTGGCATCATGCAGTCTGCAAAAAAGGGGCCCAGGGATGTAATAGACTGAGTACTTATTGTGGGGCTTGTTCCTCCCTACGCTGTACATGTTACCACTGTAGTGATAGTTACATGTAGTAAGTTAGAACTAATATGTAGTCCTGTAGCTGTGAAAATATGTACAAGAAGAGTTTGATTATTTAATTAAATAAATAAATAAAAATAAAACAAACTTAGCAACAAACATGCTTATGTTTGATACACTGTGTTTTCAGCATCTTCTTTCTCTTCCCTACAGATGGTGATGTGATCCTGGAGAGTCCTGTCCATCCTGTAACTGGGGGAAATCCTCTGACTTTACGCTGTTTATATCGCAACACAAAGATCTCAGACTCTGGTGCTGATTTCTATTTAAATTATTCGGTCATTCAGTCCCAGACTACAGGAGAAATGTCCATCAGTAGTGTCTCAAAGTCAGATGAAGGTTTCTACCACTGTACACACCCAGAGAGAGGAGAGTCACCCAAAAGCTGGGTTTCAGTCAGAGGTAAGGAAACTTACTTGAATTAGATTTGTAACAATACAGATCATTCTAGTCCTTGTAGATTACCTTTCAAAGCATATAGCTGTCCTAAGTAAAAACTTCCATTCTCAGGGAAGGAACATTCATTCACTCACATCACATACTGGCTTAAGGAGTCTGACCCATAGTTTGTCTGCATATATTTCACATTTAGGTATGAGAGCACTTCACGTATAGTTTTGTTGTGACAAGTCCCCATTTTTCTCAACAATTTCCTGCACACAAAAATTTCACATGGATTATATTTTTGCTCAAGGGTGGATTTCTCCTAAATCCTGCTAAAATGTGCACCAGGTTGGCCTTCGCTTTCAACCTAATGTGCTACTTCAGCAGTCCTGGACGTGCTGTGACAAATCCCAGGTATAAGAAATGTCTTACGCATTCGCCCAATAATATATGGAAACTGAAACTCACTTTAGTTAATATCAACCCCAGCATTAAACCTTTATCAATGGCCAATCAGTGAGCATAAGGCAAAGTAAAGCCTTCGTCGCACCTCCAGATGCTGGAGAACTGTGGTTGAAATAAAATTAACACTCTGGAGAGTGTGAATGAATGGTTAGAAGAGTAGAGGTTTATTTTAAATGGCATTGGACATCGGGGCACACCACAAAAGAGGTTACATTTAAGCGTTTTTCTTATGCTTATTTTAATGGATAATATTTAACTATATTTAAATAGTTAAAGTAGGCAGCTCAGAGACAGTTATGAGCAGTTAGCTTAAGTAAAGTTATCTACTAAGATCACATTTAAATTTAGTTGCCTTTGCTCACACTGTAGTTAATAGTAGTTGATTAAATGTTGAAGAAGCAAAACAGCTGGACAACTTGCTTTTATTATTTTTAACATAATTAAAAAAATAAAAAGTGCAGTTGGAAACATTTTGTTTAATTCAAGGTTTATAATATAGCACATTAAATATATTTAAAATTAAAATACTTACCAAACACCGTGACTTTTGACCTCAGTTTGTCTCCTCCACTAAACTGCTGTATTATTCAAGATATTTACAGGCAGAGAGCAATTTTTGTTTTTAAATATTTGCAATCAGAAACAAAAATAAGTTAAAGAAACTATTAAAACTATATAAAATACAGTTCTAACATTTACAAATTGACAGTTCTGATCTTTATTTTTCATATCTCTTTTTTTAACTGATTATATTTAGGCGATCATGCCACCTAGTGCATCCCTGTACATTCTGTAGAAACAGGGGCTGTGAGTGTGTGCAGTTCATCAATTTATTGTTGCATAGGAGGTAAATAAGAGGCTCAATAATTATGTAGTACATGTCCCCTAAATATAAAATTATTTAGTGTATTTATTTAGTCACTGTACTGTCCGTCAAATCCACTGCATATACGGATGCATGAAAAGATGATTAAAGGTGTAGATACAAGACCTGCAACTGATTTTACGCAGGTGGACCTGTAATAGATTCATAAATGCACATAAACCAAACATACACAGGATATGGGTTTAATCTGCTGAACTGAGTTGACTGAATGTGCCGGAAGAAAAGCAAATCCAGATGTGTATCTGACTCTGTCCTGATGTGACACTGGAAAAAATTAAATGGCTTCAACTTTTAACTGCTCTGTAGATGCAGGCTGGGAAGAATTCAAATTAAACTCACAAGTAATTCTTTAACAAGTGTATTTTGTCATTTAAAAAGTGATGATGTTATTAAAACATTGAATTTGACTGTCTGAATACTTTTGCTCTCCACTGAATTTATATAAAGTGCATTCAAAAAGTATAATGTAGTAAAAAAATATGGTAGCAACGTTATTGGTTGTACTGGATTACACTCGTTACACTGTATATTTTATGGATTTTAAAATTTTTTTCTACGGTTTATAGCTGTATAATTTACATGTTTATGTTGTTATAAAAACAGTTTATACCCATCAAATTCCAGGGTTTACAGTGTCACAATTACGGTTCATAATCATGTTTTTTTTACAGCTCAGAACTGTTAGGAACCTTCACTAGAGGTCACTGTTTCTGTCTGTAGTTTTTGTTGGTCGACTCAGTTTCCCAGAAGGCACCTCAGTCAGGTGATGAGTGCTCACCTGAACTGAGGTGGCTCATTAAAATTTCTATAAATAGCAGTTTGTTCTGGGAAACTGGGTCGAGCATTATTTGTTGTTGAATGTTTGTTTGTGTTTATATCCTGTAACGTCATGTGGGCATTCCTTTTTGTTTCTTTAAGTTTATATTTGGTTTATGTTTTGTAACCTTTGTTTTCAGAGGGCTCTAGTTTTGTTTTCTGTATGTTCTGATGGATTCATGGAGCTGCCTTGTTCAGTGTTTAGTTAGGCTGTGTCTCCTGTGTAAGTACTGTTCTGTGTCTTCCCTTGTATGTGTAGCACACATGTGGCTATTCCAAGCTAGCGGCTAACCTACTAGTGACCAGAACCATTAGCAGTCAATCCCACTAAGGCTAGCCTACTGGAGGCTAACCCTACTAAGGGCTAACCCTACTAGCCGTCAAGGCCTACTAGTGGCTAACCCTGCTAACGGCTAAGCCCTCATGTGGGATTGACTGCTAGTGGTTCTGGTCACTAGTAGGTTAGCCGCTAGCTTGGAGGTGCCTTCTGGAAAACTGAGTCGACCAACAAAAACTACAGATAGAACAGTGACCTCTGGTGGAGGTTCTTAACAGTACCCCCCCCCTAAAAAACGCTCCTCCGGAGCGTTCCCGGAGGTCCCCTGTGTTAGTTCTTAGTCCCCTGTGTTAGTTCTCAGTCCCTTGTCAGTTCTCTGTGTCAGTTCCCTGTGTCAGCTCCTGGTTCCCATGTCAGCTCCTGGTTCCCTGTGTTAGCGCGCCGTTCCCTATGTCTTTACTGAGCCCTAGTTTTAGTTTGACTTTGTTTGTTTCAATGTTTGAGTTTTGTTAATAGAGACTCTTTTGGTTTGCACACCCCTCTGCGTTCATGCCTACAATATATGCCGACGGCAACACCATCAGCCGGTCTAGCCAGAACCACCAGCTAGACCACATGACAAGAACTGTCTAATTTAAAGATTTATGTTATAATGATAATGGTATATTCCCATTTTTTTACAGCTCAGAACTGACTAATTTAAAGATTTTTGTTGTAACAATTATCATTATTTCACAAAGTAGACAATTTAACTAAGGAAAAAACATTAAATATGTGAATGCTGTTGAATTACTAATTTTTTTTTATTATAAGTAACAGTGAATGCATTCACAGCAATTCCGTGAAAGCATCATTTTCACACACTAGCTGGGAGCTAGAATAGATAGAAGTTACATTGCTAAGCATTCTGAGTTTACTGTTAAGAAACTATTAGGAGTACTTTTATATTAATTGATGAATACAAACCTAAAATCAAATCAACAAAACCCATTAAAATCAATTCAAGACTTGGACATCAGCATGGTTCCATTTATTTTTTAATAAAGACTGGCAGGCATTTAAGTAAAACGTTACTATCTTTTTCTGTTCATGTGTTTTAACAGAAGAATAGTGGATTAAGATTAGTCAGTCAAGACTACTCATTTCAAATTAAGATTTAGCGTTTAAAACATTTCTGCTACCCAACTGCCACTTTCTGCTACCATATTGCTACTGGAAACTGTGGTTCCAACTCAAGTCATTAACATTTCAATGCTACTAAAGCTTAAACTTGGAAACCATTTACAGGCAACCTTTACAAAGTCTCTCGCCACTCATGATCAGAAAGGTCAGAGATTAAGGTGAAGACTCTTGGGTTCACTGGGAGTGTTTGTTCTTCTTTTCCACAACTTTTGTTGCCCTTTTCAGGATTGATGATGAAAAAACACCTTGAAACGAAAAAAACAACAACATTGAAACTGTAAATTAAGTCACATAGCAATCGAACCTCTTCTCCTAGGTGTCTTTACATACCTGCCGAACATTAGGCAAACAGCAGCGATGAAAGTAGTGATGTCATCATTCACAATCTTACGGTCCACACAGAGCATGAAACAAACAGCAGCATAGCAGTGTGGAGACATTTCAGTGCAATGACATTATGTGCATGTAGCAAGATAATTGTGTATTTACATATATGACTATTATGCAGTTTATTTAGTACTGCCCTTAAACTATTTCACGTAAGATTTTTACATATTCTACAACATAGATTACTAACTCCATTTACTAAAATAAAAGTTTAATTTCCCAAATGTTTAATACTGTATTATGTTACCTAAAAGATTAATATTCTGTTTTGTTGTTCATTAGTCTCTTATTTGATTTGAGACATTTAACAAAATCCAGAAGGTCCTGAACATGCACAAATTTCCAGCATCTACAAATATGAGCATGACCCTCATCTCTTAACACCTAAAGACATTTATAGGACTCATACACCCAAGTCTCTCAAATGTCCAGATTATTTAAAGACAAATCTCAAAATTATAGTCAGGGTTATAAAGGGGCCAAATATGCAGAACGTGTCAAAAAGCTAATAATGTCAAACACCTGGGTGAATTTTCAGAAGATTTAACTCAGATTAAACAAGACACTTGTGAACAATAATCACAAAACACAGACATGCTCGTGATTTAGGTAACATCAGACAGCATTAGGCATCTGGGATATCTACACATTTGAATGGACTATTTTTGTACCAAGTTGTTGTGTAATATATGTAAAAACATCTTATGTGGTGTAGTTTGTTCTGGGTAGTATTAACTTAAAAAACTACAATTTGTACGATTGGTCAAAACTATTGTTTTGTATAATCTGCAAGGAGTATGTAAAATCTCTTAACTTGACTTTATACATCAACATTTAATCATTAAAGCTTGAATGCTATTGTATATGAAGAAAACTTATGCTTACCACACACTGTAATGCAAGGTGTCACAGGTTTTCTAACTCTACATCCTTTGCGAGGCTCGTCTCTTCTACATAATGAAAAGGGAGAGAAGTAGGAGAATCATGTCTTTCACATCCTCTGAGCAACCATTTGTCTGTCCCCTCAAAACTTCTAGCTTTGTGACTGCCTGCAAGACACGCTTGTTCTTGGTTGCACAAACAGTCCTCATGAAGTTCAACAGCCTATTTCCTTTTCTGTCAATGCTGTTCAGGAAGGTCTTTTTAAGTGGTATCCCTGTGAGTTCTTTAAAGTGCACTTCCATTCCACTTTCCTGAAACAAAAATGGCCACTCATCAGTGAGGGTTTTCATGTCCGTTCCTTTGTTGATATCTTTTCGTTGACTGTAGTATGTAGACTTTATGAGAACCTTCACTTCCTCTTCATTCCTGTCAGTGTCTCTTTTTTCAACTGCTGACTCTCAGCAGTTTCACTGAGGGGCATAAATCTAACTGCCCAATTAATGCAGCCGTATGTATCTTGGATTGAAGCTCTTTTTTCAGGTGTAACTTCTTAAGTGTCACATTCCTCTGTATCATGAATACGCTTTTTTATTTTTGGTGTGCTGGACCTTCTTGCATTTTTGACCCTGGTTTGAAATTGTTTGACCAAGGAGTAGTATCCAGGACCAATCACACTGTCTTCAATCACATCCTGCAAAGACTTTGGATATTTGGCAACCATCCTTTTTGCCTGTTTGGACAAGCACAAATTTTCATCACTGCCGAAACAACAATCCTCATCATTTCCTCATCATGCTTTTGTTTTTGATCTCCTGAGGAACTATTATTTGTGACTTTATTTGTGTTTGTGGAGCTGAAAAAAGTTAAATAAACTATAAAGTATGGAACCTGCATCTGCGTCCGCCTCCTCTTCCCAAGACATGACAGGATGAAAAAGATCCTGGAGATGAACAGACTGTTTCCTTTGGGGTTTTAGAAAGTTGTGCTGTAAAAATAAACCAGGTTGTGATGTTTCCCGTCACGATGCTCTCTGTGGTGCAGGAGTAAAAGTTCCAGAGCACCTTAGAGGGCAGTCTGAAGTCTCTCAGGCGTCTGAGGTGGTAGAGACGCTGTCGGGCCTTTTTCACCACAGTGTTCATGTGACAGGACCATGACAGGTCCTGCGTGATGTGAACACCAAGGTACTTGAAGCTGTCCACTCTCTCCACTGGGCTGTCGTTGATGACGGGGGGTCTGGTAGTTCCTCTCCTGATTAGTGCTTAAGTCCACTATCAGCTCGTTTGTCTTGCTGATATTTAGAAGAAGGTTGTTCCTCTGGCACCAGTTCTCCAGATTTTCAATCTCCTTCAGGTAGGCCGTCTCATCGTTGTCAGTGATCAGGCCTACCACGACGGTGTCATCAGCAAACTTAATGATGGTGGTGGAGCTGGTAGTGGCCACACAATCGTGCGTGTACAGAGAGTACAGCAGGGGGCTCAGAACACAGCCCTGTGGGGCTCCAATGCTGAGAGTGAGAGAGGCTGAGATGTGTCCACCCATCCTTACTGCCTGTGGTCTCCCAGTTAGGAAATTAGAGATTCACTGACACAAAGATGAGCTGAGTCCCAGGTGCTCCAGCTTGGTGGTGAGTGTAGAGGGAATTATGGTGTTAAAATGCTGAGCTGTAGTCGATGAAAAGCATTTTAACATAATTCCCCCTTCTAGTGTCCAGGTGAGTGAGTGATGTGTGGAGTAGATGAGAGATGGCATCATCTGTAGAGCGGTTCGGGCGGTATGCAAACTGTAGTGGATCCAGAGTGTTGGGTAGTGAACAGATGATGAAATCTCTGAACAGCCGTTCAAAGCACTTCATCACCACTGATGTGAGGGCTACAGGTCGATAGTCATTGAGGGAAGCAGGATGTGGTTTCTTCAGAACAGGAACAATGATGGACTCTTTGAAGCATGTGGGGAGCATCGACTGAGATAAGGAGATGTTGAATATCTCTGTGAACACAGGTGCAAGCTGGTCTGCGCAGGCTCTGAGGACTCTACCTGAGATCCCGTCTGGTCCTGCTGCTTTCCTGATGTTCACTCTCTTGAAGGCTCGCCTCACATCATGCTCGGAGATGATGAACGTGTTTCCGGTGCTGGCAGTGACTTCCTGTCTGCAGCCATCTGCCTCGAAACAAGCATAGGTGTTCAGCTCGTCTGCCAGAGTCATGTCCGCGTTCGTCATAATGGATGTTGGTGCTTTATAGTCCGTTATTGTTCTTAGTCCCTGCCACAGGCTCCTAGAGTCACTTTGTTGGAGTTGTGACTCTAGTTTCCTTCCGTAGCGCTGCTTCGCCTCTTTCACCGCCTTCCGGACGTTATATGACGCAGCCTTGTACTGGTCCATGTCCCCCGACGCAAGTCCCGCGTTGTAGGCAGCGGTGCGAGATCTCAGAGCGTTGCGTATGGTTTTATCCACCCACGGCTTCTGATTGGGAAACGTTCTGATGGTTGTTTTCTGTACGGTATCATCCGCTAGTTTCCCGACGAATCCCACAACCGCTTCTGTAAACATGTTGACGTCATCGGAGCTGTTCCGGAACATGTCCCAGTCTGCGTCATCGAGTGCGTCCTGTAGCGCGGCCACCGATTGGTCCGTCCTGTAGCGCGGCCACCGATTGGTCCGTCCAGCGCGCGACCTCCCTCTGAACCGGAACTTCTTGCTTGAGCCTTTGTTTATATTTTGGCATGAGGAAGATGGCAGCATGGTCAGATTTACCAAACGGTGGACGAGATTGTAGCCGTCCTTGACCGTTGTGTAACAGTGGTCCAGTGTCCTTTCGCCCCTGGTCGGGCAGGTGATGTGCTGATAGAAATTCGTCCCGGTGCTGTGTTTGGTGCTGTGTGAGTGCCTCATGCAGCTCGCATAAGGCAGTGTCCGTGTCCGCTTGTGGTGAAATATAAACGGCGCTGATTATGAGCGATGTAAACTCCTGAGGAATATAAAAAGGATGACATTTGATGGTCAATAGTTCCAGGTTGGGCGTGTAGGAGCGTGCGAGAGGAACTCACCAATATCCTAGCTCTTCACGTAACAGAGTTCTTAAACTAACGCATGGTTATCCTGCCTTCTCGCGCTGCTTCCGCATTTGGGTTTACCATCCACGCTACTTGGGCTAACTGCTAAGGCTTCTATGTTTATCTTTCGGTTGCTTGTGACATACGCCAAGGTGCAACGTTTATCATGATTGGATGATGCTTAACGGTTATATTTTCAAAAAGAAACCTCAAAAGAATTTCCTGAAGGCAGCGACAAAACAGAGCAGTGGATTTCAGACTGTCACAGCGTGCACCTGTGATGGGCGTGCGCCCAAATCTATTATCGCCCCTCGCTCACTTCGTAGGCTCCCTACGTAGGCGGCACCCCTTGTGCAGGTGTGCGAAGAGACGGGTCGCCTATGCGGCCGGCTGGCAGTGATTAATGTTAATAGAATCTCGGGCTTGCTCCGCATTATAAAAGCAAGGTGCAGAGTTTAGTCCGGGGTCCAAGAAGAGTGTAACGCAGTGGAGCTCGAGAGTGGCATGGGAGTGGGAAAATGGAACATGCCCCAGAGACTTAAAAAGGACATTGGATTTCCGCCCTTTGATCTTCGCGCTGAGGACAGCGCGGGAAAGAGCTGCACGAGCTCCCACGGCATCCTTCGCTTCCGCGTTGAGCCCGCCTTCGCGTCCTCGCCGCCAGAGAGGAAAAGGCCGCGAGGAGGAGAGCGTTAAGGCCACCGATCCCAGCCGGGAAAGCCGCCCAGCCGAAGGACGTCCAAGAGAGACTCCCGCCTGAGGCCGCGCCCACAGAGAGCTGGGAGGGGCCAGGCCGGCCATCGACAGCGAGGAGGAAC
Source organism: Clarias macrocephalus (assembly GCA_011419295.1). Lineage (NCBI taxonomy): Eukaryota > Metazoa > Chordata > Actinopteri > Siluriformes > Clariidae > Clarias > Clarias macrocephalus. The sequence goes on along the minus strand of JAAGKR010004839.1, from coordinate 7,767 downwards.
TGCCCAGGGAGCATGCAGGAGCGCTGCCTCGCGTGCTCCGTTCTGCCACTCCGCCCACCGCCGCCAGCCGCGTGCCCGCATGCCAGCTGGGCACTGCCTCGGACCATGCACGTGCACACACCATTCCTTCCCTTTCTCTCCATCCTCCCTCCATTTACCCTTTCCTTCCCTTATATATTCCTAATAAATTGATCCTTTTCCTCTAAGATCTCGCCTCGTGTCTGTGTTTCATGGTGCTGCCCATGCAACTTTTGGTCGAAACCCGTTACAAAGACATTTCGTTTAACACAACCTAAAATTTTTTTTTATCACTGTTAATTAGAACAACAGGACTCTGTAGGCTCTACACTCTGATCACTTCCGGGACGAGAACGCTGTGCGCGTCTGTGCTGCCGCTTCGTACCTGGATTGTTTATTTGTTTGTTTGTTTGTTTGTTCGTTCCTGCTGCATGTTTTTCCGCCATTCTACTGGATTCTTTGGATTATCTCATTTCATATTGCTGTGGCTTCAATCAAACTGGACTATAACTATCAAACTTTTGCTGTCTGTGAGTTTGCCACCGGACCGCTGCGAGACCTCTGCCCTGTTAGCGTCTCCACCGCGCTCGGCTCTTCTGATGGGTGAGTGATCGCTCTCTCAGTCGGTTGCGCTGTTTGTTTACTACTCGTTATTTGGGAGTGCTGTCTCCTATTTAGTCTGCTGTTTTTGGTGAAGTGGCGCTTCAGGGTTTGGCTAGCGCAGATTTTTCCCGTGTCAGGTAGTTTTTGCCTGTATCTGGCTCTCACTTCTCAGTACTGTAATGTTCTGGGCTAAAGTTTTTCTGTTTTTCTCTCTTCTTTTTTGTCACATTTTGCATTTCACTTCCGTCATGGATATTAGATATTTACCATCGCAACTTAAGGGCCTTGAACTGCCATCCGGTTCTTGACTCATGACGTATGAACACTGCCGGAGTTTAGGGATTCTCCGGCGTCCACGGTACATCCACCGCTCACAGCGTGTGTTCAGGAGTACTTTTTGCTCTTCGCCCGAAGCCCTTCCGTGTATCTGGACTGATCAAAGATTGACTGCTTCCAAACAACTGACTGCTGGCCGTACTGTTCATCTCTCTCTAATTTATCTCACTGGTTTCCAGCATCATACTGCAAATCTGAATTCTGTACATCGTCACTTTGCACTTCTAAACTGTCGCTCAATATCGGACAAAGCCCTTTATCTCAACGAAATTATCACTGACAATAAGCTTGATTTTTTTCTTCTCACTGAAACCTGGCAAGCTCCGGATGATTTTCTTCAGTTAAATCTCCTTGCATCGGATGGATACAAGTATCTCGCCCGACCTCGACTGCATGGCAAAGGAGGTGGTCTTGCTGTCATTTACCGGGACACTCTCAGTCTGAAACAACTTGATTTTCACAACACAAACTCATTTGAATACATGGTATTGAAAGCTGACTGTCTCACAGTTATCCTGCTCTATCGCCCTCCCAAAGCCCTGTCTAGCTTTTTTTCTGAACTCAGTGAACTGTTAACCCTTGCCTGCTCATTGTCATCTCCTATCCTTCTGCTTGGTGACTTCAATATTCATGTTGATACAGTTTGCCCCAAAACTACCCAATTACTGTCTGTATTTGAATGTTTTAATCTGACACAGCATGTTCACGTTCCTACCCATACTCGTGGTCATACCCTTGATCTAATATGTACCTCACTTCTATTTCTGCCTCGGTCACTGGTATTTCTGACCATAAACTTCTTGACTTCAGCATCAATCTGCCTCTTCATTCCAAATGCCCTAAGACTGTTATTTCATACCGTAATGTGAAAGCTACTGTATCATTTTGTGCTTCTATTGTCTCTTCAAATCTCTCTGATGTCATTGATATTTCTTCTCCATCTACGAGACTATCTAATTACCACTCTACAATTTCTGATATCCTACAGCAGTATGCTCCTATCAAGACCATAAACATTCCCGCCACTCACTCTTCTCCCTGCTATACCCCTGAGCTCCGTATTCTTAAGGCCACTGGCAGATGGCTTGAACGTCTTTACAGGAAAACTGGTCTTACTGTTCATTACTTGGCTTTTCTTGATCATCTCAAACGTTATAAATCTGCTCTCTTCTCAGCTCGCTCTTAACTTTTTCTCTGCCACAATTAATAAATCGAGCAACAGGCCTAAAGCATTATTTAATTCGATAAATAAACTTACCAACCACACACCTCAGGATACTAATTAGTATCTAATGAGTTTTGCTGCTCTTTTCTGGATTATTTGCTTGAGAAGACTAATGCCGTCCACCAATGTTTCCCAACTAATACAGAGCTCAGCCATCCAACAAATCTATCATCTCAGTCTCTATCTTGTTTTTCTCTGACGACCCGAGACTCCGTTTCTAAGCTAATCCTGAAATCCAACTCTTCCTCCTGTCACCTTGATCCTTTTCCTATTTCTCCCCTGAAACTTTGCCACTCTGCTATTTCTGGACCTATTTCTCATTTCATCAACGCATCTCTTACCTCTGCTTCATTTCCGTTGCCACTAAAAACTGCTGCAGTTACACCTGTGCTTAAGAAACCCAACCTCGACCCCTCAGCTCTATCTAGCATTTCTGGTACTGCTCATTCTTGGTTTTCTTCCTATCTTTCAGATAGACAGTTTTACATTTCTGTTAAGGATTTTCAATCACCCACTGTCCCCCTGAAGCGAGGTGTTCCCCAGGGATCTGTTCTTGGCCCCCTATTATTTACAATTTACATAATCCCACTCGGTCTGATCCTTCACCGTCATGGTCTTAATTATCACTTTTATTCCGACAACATTCAACTTTGTTCCATCTGTACACCTGCTCCATCTGTCCAAATTGACAAAATCTCTGCATGTGTAAAGGACATTAGAGCTTGGCTTAGCTTAAACTTTTTGAAACTTAACATGGATAAAACTGAGATCATTTTCATTGGCACCCCAACACTCACCAGCAATATTTCCACTAAATTCACCTGCGAGATTGCTGGCTCTCACATCAAAACATCAACTTCTGTCAAATTCAGGAGTAATCTTCGACTCCACACTCTCCTTTCAGTCTCACATTAAATCTGCATTCTTCCATCTACGTTGCATTGCCCAATTGCGTCCCTTCATCAGTAGCAAAGATGCTGAAACTGTCATCCATGCATTTGTCTCATCACGCATTGATTTCTGTAATGCCCTTTTCATTGGTTTACCTGCCAGCTCCATCTCTAGGTTACAATATATTAAAAAGTCTGTGGCTAGAATACTGACTCATACTAAACGCTCTGCTCATATAACCCCAATCTTGCTTGATCTCCACTGGCTTCCAGTTAACTACCGTATTAAATTCAAAATTCTTCTCCTTGTTTTTAAATCTTTAAATGGCTTGGCTCCCTCTTATCTCCTCAATTTGCTCGTCCCCTACATCTCATCTCGCTCACTACGTTCTTCTGACTCTGGCCTTCTTGTTGTCCCTCGGTACCGCCTATCTTCAATGGGGGGCAGATCATTTAGTGTTATTGCACCTTAGTTCTGGAATTCTCTACCACACTCTTTCCGTTCTGTTAATAACAGCTCAGCATTTAAATCTCTACTCAAAACATACTTGTTTTCTGAATGTTACAGCTCGATTTGTGTGTCTGTCTCCTATTTTTTATTTTTTTTTTAATTTTTTTTTTTTACTTCAATGTCTGTTTGTCCCCCTTTTTCTATTCATTGTAAAGTGTCCTTGAGCTCTGGAAAGATTATTATTATTATTATTATTATTATTATTAGGAAAACAATATTTCAATTCTCAAAATCAAATAGACAAATGTCAGGGTGGACATTAAGTGTTTTAGGCAGACGATTTTAAAGATACACTTTTATAGAAGGGCTTTTATTACAACAGAAAAATATGATTTTATCACACACGTTAAAATTGTTTGTCTGCATTGTGGTTTTTAAATGCACACTGCACAGGGGTGTCAAATATGTTCATGTATTTTGTAACTGAAGGGTTTGGCACATGGGCAGCACCACAAACACGAGGCGGGGTCTTATGGGAAAAGGGTAATTTTATTCAGGATAAAGGGGAAGGAAAGGGTTAATGAAGGAAGGAAGGGAAAAAGGAAAGGAAAGGTGTGCACAGGCAGGTCTGGTGGGAAATGCCATGCTGGCAGGCGGGGCACAGGCTGGTGAGCCGTGGCGGTGGGCAGAGTGGACCCGCGTGGGCAGCAGCTGCATTTTTTTCCTTCTCCATTGAGAATTAATGAGCCGCGGTAGGTCCGGCAGTGAGCTCGCGGCTGTCCTCGCTGCCGTGATCAAAGGGCGGAATTCCGTTCATGACTTTGAGGTTCCAGGGGCGCGTTCCATTGCCCCGCTCGCGTGCCACTATTCCTCAGTTTTATAGCACACCTACAGAAGGAGAGGCCGCCTACCTAGTGAGCGAGGAGCGATATAAGATTTAGGCGCACACCTATCACAGGTGCACAATTTGTTAAAAGACATGTAAAGAGGGCAATTTTGTTAAACAACTTTCCAATGAAAAAAAATTTTTTTTCAAAGTTTTTTTTTACTATATTAATAACACAGATGTCAACATCTGGTGGTTCAAATACTTATGTGATGTCTCACCAAGTTTTTAAAGCATTTGTTTTATTTTATTTGCATGATTTTTCATAGTCAGGTAAGTGTCATTTTCTGGAATGTCACATCCATAACGGTTCATATTCCTCACGAATGGGCACTAGAAATTTTAAATAAAGCAACTATTTTAAGTTCTGTGTAGTGGCATCCCTTCATTTAATGGGTATAATGCTTCTGGTTGTGCATTTTAATACAAAGAAATCCTACAAAATATTTTGTCACATCTTGTTTGAAAAAAGTCTGACTTGTGGTGCCAAACAAGTCAATGCACTACTCCTACTTTACGTGGCCAGTGCAGAGAGACTTTCCAAATGCACTTTATACATATACACTGCAGGCTGCTTTCTCTGTGTCTTTCCGGAGTCTGTGCACATAGGAGACAGACACGAGTTTGTTTACTGAAAGCACCTACTTACCGGACTAGACACCCACAATCCCAAGGCTGTGGATTATGGCAAGATAGTAGATGTAATCATTGTCAAGGCACCCCACCCCTCCCCTGCACACAGAAGAGCTGTCCAAGGTGCTGAAATAAAAATAATTTTATTCAAATGATATTCAAGAATAAATATCTAGTATTAAATCCTTTATTCTTTAAAACCTGTTGGATCTTGCAGGGAATTGAGTCAAAAAAGTAATCTTCAATACTGTGGTGTCACTACATACTGAAAGCAAGCAGATCAGCACGCTCTGCTGATTTGCTGAGTGTCCAACATGACATTTACAAGCATTTGAAGAAATTCTCTTGAGAATGCCCTAATTTTAGCCATTTATATGCAGAGATGGAGACCTTGACTTCAGAAAGTATAAGTCCTATCACATACAGATTTTGTTCCAGCCATCGACCTAACCAGCATATTCAAATTTTCACAACTCAAACAGATAAGCAGTTAGAAGCAATAAAGCAATTAGTGACAACACATTTTTTTGTGCACAGGGATAATTACAGTGTGATTTAGATGTTTACACACACTGTAGCCAAATGCATTTTAAATCAATTCTTCACAATTTAAATCTAATTCTTCAAATCTAATCCTAGTAAACATTCCATGTTTTAGGCCAGTTAAGATCACTGGTTTATTTTTAGAATGTGAAATGTCAGAATAATAGTAAAGGGAAATATTTATTTAGACTATTATTTCTTTCATCACATGCCCAGTGGGTTAGAAGTTCATATTTCAGTGCATAGATTGAGTAAGTAGAAGCATTGCCTTAAAATTGTTTATCTTGCATGAAATGTTTGAGAATTACTTGCTGGAATTTTAAGCTTGTTCCTTGTGATAGAACTGGTGTAACTAAGTCAGTTTTATGTCTTCCTTGCTCAACCATTCTCTTTTAGTTCTGCATATTTTTTCCCCCTATTGGATTGTGGTCAGAACCACTCCCACTCCTAAACTTTATTGCCATTAATCTATTTTTTGGCATGGGGTCATTGTTATACAGCTATGTAAAGTTTATGTAAATGAACACGTGAAATTATGCAGTAAGCTAAAAAAAAAAAAAAATGTTGATCTTACTTCAAGCTGTAAACTGTGGCTACTTCATCTTTAAAGAGATTATCATAACGCTTGAGTCTGGCTTGACATCTTAACACTTTATTTATTAAAGCCCACTTTTGACATTATACAGTTAACCAATTATTTATAGGCTGTAACTAACCTGCCAGGTGACTGTCATTAACCAGCCTCTCAACTAATGTTACAAAATACAGACATCAGTGAGTAAGAGCAAATAAAACTGTCCTAATGTTCAATTAAACTCATGTACAGTATTTATTGATGATACCTGTGTTGATAAACAAATAAAGTTACAATAAAGGCAGACTTATTTTTTTTAGAAGCTTAAGTTTAAATTCATGCTTTATGAAATATTCATTATTGTTAACTGGCATTTAATCATATTTGTATTTCATTATCAACACTTTTTTTCCCTTCAGTTCTCACATATGGAAAAGCTCCACTGACAGTACTGAAGTTCCTCAGCAGTGTGGTAGCGGCCTCTCCATATGTGCTGGTGACCATCATTCTAGCAGTGAAATGTTACAGAGCTCGAAGTAAGAACTCACACTGTTCTTCATTAGCCATAAAATTAAACCCTAATATTTAATAAGAGTCTGATCTAAAGTCTTCATTATTGTGTGTTATACAGCTGAGCCCACTGAGGACAACACACCCTACAGAGTGATAGAGGCTGAAGTGTCTTTATGAATCTCATGTTTTTTAATATTATTTTTATAATGTACCTATAAAATGCTACAGGTTCAATTGCAAAAGAGGACACATGTACATGTAATCTGTCAGCACGTACAGCTTTAGTGGTGGTTTCTGTGATTTTTTTGAATGAAATCATGTTTTTTTTTTTTTTTTTTAGTGGATCTATATTGTTTTTTTTATTGTTGTTTGTTTTGTATTTCTTACTTGAATGCATTTATTTAAACGGTAAGCTTTATTTTGTATTCTTGTAGTTGCTTATCTGACATTTAATTTTAATAAACTACAGTATACTAAATAACATTTAATAATGAATAAACTGGAGCTGGTATTTACTCAATTTAGCATTTGCTCAGCGATAAATATACAGTATGGTTTAATGCAATGTAGTATTTGTAATAAATAGTAAATATTTAATTCATAGTTTATAAATAAACTAAATTATATAAATTACAGTATTTTGAATTAAAATTAATTATAGAATTAGTAATCATTTTGTAGAATTACCCATGGTCAATTAATATATATTTTTCATTATTAAACATTTAACTGGACTAAAGTTATTTTCACAACTCAATTCATGTGAGCTACTTGAGTGCTGCGCTCCTGAAGGACCGTAACTGGTTCAATGGCGAGGTTGTGTCTGATTGGCTAAAGAGTACGAGTGACCCACCTTACTGCCAGCAAATTCTCAAAAATACACACACACACGAATCCAGGGCGATTAAGGAAAAATGGTTTGCACATGTAGTCCATGATACTCTTGTGAATTTTAAACATTCAAAACATTTTTACACAGTTGTACATCTGTGAATTGTGTTTTGCATTTGTGAAATATATATATATATATATATATATATATATATATATATATATATATATATATATATATATATATATATATATATATATAAA
>JAAGKR010004838.1:0-56788 GCA_011419295.1 Clarias macrocephalus | reverse complement strand
CCTATCCCAGGAGACTTCGGGCACATGGCAGGGTACACCCTGGCCAATCCATCGCAGGGCACAGACACACACACATACACTCACTCATTCACACACTATGGGCAATTTGGGAACGGCAATTAGCCTAACCTACATGTCTTTGGACTGTGGGAGGAAACCGGAGTACCCGGAGGAAACCCACCAAGCATGGAGAGAACATGCAAACTCCATGCACACAGAGACGGGAATCGAGTCTGGCCGGGGATCGAACCCAGACCCTGGCGGTGCAAGGCGCCACTACACCACCGTGCCGCCCATTCCACATATTCTATATATTTCATATTTTCATCAATGTATTATCTACAAGCACCCTTACTGACTGAAACTGAAATATCTTAAGATGATATTAAGATGTCTACATTTTTGATAACTATTGCTTACTGTTGTTTAATATTACAGATAAAGTTTAATTATGGATACATTTTTGACTTTTTCAGATTTTGTCTGTTTCGAGGTGAACAAATCATAATAGTCATAATAGTCACACCGCTTTTACAAGCTGCCTCTTCTCAGCAAACCTCCAAATCATCAAAGAAAAATTGAGGTCTGGGGACTCCTATGGATCTGCAAAGCAGATCATAAAATATACAAACATACATCAGAGTTTTGTTTATTAATGAGTTTAGATATGGTGAACTGAACTTCAGTGGTGTAATCCTAAATAAATCTGTAAACCTTAATAAAAAAACATTTTATGCCTATAACTATTGATATAAAATAAATAATAATGTGGTTCTGTGATCTCAGTAAGATCTGTGCTGTGAATATAAGTACTGTACTGTGAATATACAGTAAATATAAAGGAAATTCAGAGGAAGCTGTTCTTCTCCACACTTAGCTTTATTTAGGTTTAGTTTATCAAAAGCATTTAATACATTCCTTACATACTTTATACTTTGTGTGCGCAATTTTGAAACATTTAGTCATATCTAGTTGATGAGTGGGGTTCTCTGTTGATGTAAATCTTGCAGTATAGTATTAATTCCACAAGGTGGCAGCAAAGATTTGAAAATAGCTTGCAGACACTACTAACTGCATTTCACACACAGTTTAAATTGGTTATTTAAATCTAAATTAAATGTAATTCTCTCATGATAGGTAGTACACAGCTAGCTAGAGAGTGACAGTTAGATAAACAAAATTATATATCACATGATAAGATATACTGTCGTTTAATGTAGTTTAATCAGTTATTATAAACCCTTAGAGAAACTGTATCATCATAAAAAATATTGCAGGAAAATTAGTTGAGATAAGAACTAATTAGTTCAGAATTAGGGACAAAATGTTTAACAGGCTAAAAAGGTTACATTTTAAAAACATGCATTTGGGGGGGGGGGGGGATAGAAACTTTATTAGCTTTAAATATAGTTTATATAAACTAGTAAATACAGTTGGAGCATCTTATACTATTTTTTTTATTCCACTGGATCTACAACTAATCAAAATGGTAAAAAAAAAAAATCGACAAATATTACAGTCAGTAGTCTTTTTATTGAATAACTGTTACTGCAAAAGATGAAGTCTGGAGAAAGATGGAAATTCTGGTTTATGGGGAAAAACAAATTATGACTTTTACATTCAGCCTTTTTTGTCATTGTTTTCCTTTATATGATTTCAAACAAAATGCTGAGAAAATGTTAAACATACAGGCATTTTAATATTTCATGAATCACGTTTAAGCAAATTACCACACTTATGATTTCACAGGACCATCTGTCTCCCAGAATGAGAAAAGTAAAAGCCACTCAGGAGAAAATTGCATGAAAGTCAATTGCTTCAAACTATTTTCTGGAGACACAAACCCAGACCTCTTTTTTTCCCCAGGAGATTATTCATCCTCCTGCTCTTGGAAAGTGTCTGATTTCATCAGTCTTTATTCAAATATGTTTTTTTTTATTTAAGAAAGAGGGATGGAACCAAGAAGTGCAGCTAATTACTCCACTAACTTTGATTTCCTTTATAGTGAAGTTCAGTAAGATAAGCCTATTAAATGTGAGCTACTGAAGAAGACCTTTGGTGCCAGATTTCATTATGAGACATTCTTCTTTTTAAAAACTATATTTTTAATGATGTTACTAATTGGATCTTGAATCATCATTAAAGGTGCTTTCAATTAAATATTCTATATAAACGAGACTAAAGTGAAGTAAGTTTGAAATTGTATCACATTCAAATGCAAATGGAGTAGTACATCATGTAATGTAATAGTGTGATTAACAAGAGGAGCTGGACTAGGGGTCTTGTTAAATGTTGAATGTACAGTATTATGAGATATGAATATACTATAATGGGATAAAGATTTTATAACACAGAAGTCATAAGCATTGGGTAGTTTCGAATGACTTTAATGTATTAGTAGATTTTAGCTAGAAGTTAAATCAATGAATCCTGGTTCCTGGAGAGAGAGAGAGAGAGAGAGAGAGAGAGAGAGAGAGAGAGAGAGAGAGATAATGCAATACAGTAATAAATGTATAGCAATAATTTAAAAGCCAGTGAATTGAATTTCCAGGAGAAATAATCTGCTAATATATAAAGCTGTCACAAAATGTAAGAATAATGATATACAGTGCATATGGAAAGTATTACAGCGCTTCATGTTTTCCCACATTTTTCTATGTTACAGCCTTATTTCAAAATGGATTAAATTAATTATGTTGTGAAAGAAGTTTGTTTGAAATCACTGAAAATTAATTAAAAAATATTAATAACAAATCACATATACATATAAAGTATTCACTGCCTTTGCTATGACACTCAAAATTGAGCTCAGCTGCATCTTCTTTCCACTGATCATCCTTGAGATGTTTCTATAACTTGATTGGAGTCCACCTGTGGTAAACTCAGTTGATTGGACATGATTTAAAAAGACACACACCTGTCTATTTAACATCCCACAGTTAACAGTGCATGTCAGAGCACAAACCAAGCCATGAAGTCCAAGGAATTGTCTGTAGACCTCAGAGACAAGATTGTATCGAGGCACAGATCTGGGGAAGGGTACAGGAAAAAAAATCTGCAGCATTGACGGTACAAATGAGCACAGTGGCCTCCATCTTCTGTAAATGAAAGAAGTTTGGAACCACCAGGGCTCTTCCCAGAGCATGTCGTCTGGCCAAAGTGAGTGACTGGGGGAGAAAGACCTTAGTCAGGTGGGTGACCAAGAACCCGATGGTTAGTCTGAAAGAGCTCCAGTGTTTCTCTGAGAAGAACCTTTCAGAAGAACAACCATCTTTGCAGAACTTCAGCAATAAGGCCTGTATGGTAGAGTGACCAGACCTTCACAGCCACGCCTCAGTAAAAGGCACATGGCAGGCGCCTGGAGTTTGCCAAAAGACATCTGGAGGACTCTCACCAATTATAGCCTCTAGTCTTTTTCTGGACCTTCCTTCTTCTGGAAGGTTCTCCCTCTCTCCACAGAAAAACACTGGAGCTCTTTCAAACTAACCATCAGGTTCTTGGTCACCTCCCTGAAATATCATTTTAAGCTATTTATTTACTGTAGATAATAATGAACTTTGCAAAGGTGTTAAATATAAAATATCACTTGGATGAAGATAATAAGTGTGTTATTTTGTAAATAAGTGCTGTTTATATCTATACATTGCTGCATCTCTGCACACAATCTGGTTCTAGCACCTACCATCTGGCAGGTGTTATTAAACCTAGGCACGTATAACCAGGTTAAAAAACGCAAAGTTCCAGGTAAAAATAGTAATTCCACGTACAAACATATATACATGAGACTTTTAGCCGCAGTAAAACATTTAAATGGAGCAAACATTTTATAGAATGCGGTATATCCGTGAATGATGATCTTGCTGCAAGTGTAATGCTCTAAGGAAAGGTGTTCCGTTATTGCAGGAACTCGGCTCAGAGCAAGTGCTTCGCTGCACTGCAAGTGATTTTATACATGTTTGGGTCTTTAAAAGAGTATTTGAAAGTCCAATGTTTTAGACAAGCAGGCAGTCTGATCAACATTATTTTAAGGCATGGAGGTCAGCTGTTCTGGAATAATTCTTGCAAGAACAGTATTGTCAAGTGCATTTGCAAGACCCATTAAGCACCATGATGAAACTGGCTCTCATGAAAACCTTCTCAGGAAAGCAAAACCAGAACTTGCCTCTGCTACATAGGAGAAGTTCGTTTAGATTTAGCCTAAAAAAAAAACAGCAATTAACAACCAGCACCTCAGATTAGAATGAAGGCTTTACAGATCATGAGTGCAGATACATCTCAACATTAACTCCACTCCACTGCATTTTGTACGCCATCAGCATTATTTTTCAATGTAGAAAGAAGTCAGGAATGTCCATGGAGTTAGAAAGTGATCCATAACTTATATCTCATACACACAGTATATAGCCGTATATATAATGCTGTTTACTGTATATATACACATTATATCGCCGTATACTGTATATAATGCTGTTTACTGTATATATACACATTATATCGCCGTATATATATATATATATATATCTGTATATATATATATATATATATATATATATATATATATATATATATATATATATATATATATATATAATGCTGTATACTATATATATATATATAATGCTGTATATATAAGCACTATGGTAATTTGTTGTGCAACTTTCTGTTTTACTTTCAAATCAACCTTTTTATTTTTTCCTTTTTTATTTTTCTTCTGCCATTACTAGCACATGTTTTGCTGCATTTGGGAACAGAAAAATAACAACACATAAAAGATGCACAAATGATCTGTGCGCAAGACACATTAGATGAATATACTGTGTGTGGGAAGCTGTTACGTTTGCTTTGTCTGGTTCTATCTACTCCTGTTATGGTACAATATATAACTGATAGAGGAGGAGGCTGTAAACTGAAGTAAAGTCAAGTTTTTGTTTTGTTTATAATGTTTCTCACGATCTTTGATGATCCTTGTAGCTGAAGGTTAAAGGTAAAAAAAAATTAAACAAAAAAATTTAAAGTACAACTTGACCCATTTTTGAATCATTATAAAAAGCAAGATCAAGCTTATTTTTCAATGTTATTATTATTATTATTATTATTATTATTATTAGAAACTCAACCAACTTATTATTGATACTAAATTGCATACTCAAATTACCACAAACACAGCCGTGGATGATTATTCCATTGAGACTGAACTGTGGGAGGTGGAGTGATAGCTTTCTGGACAATTAGGCAAAAACCACATCTATATAACTCATACAATTACTGTAAGTGCAATACATCTTGCTTAATTTTATATCTTTTACTATAAACTGCAAACATTGATTTGTGTTATTCTGCTGTCAAACTGTTCATGTGTGTACTGTATATATGTGACACACTGTGAAAATCATAATTACACTTGTATTATGGATATGATGTGTACGAAACAGTCTTTCATAAATGGGTAGAACATATGTGGTCATGTGGCAGATCATGAAATAAAGATGATATAGTTTATCATAGTTTTATAGTGCCTTACACTCCTAAAATACATTAACAAGCATATCAAATTCAATTTGCATGAAAACAGAGCTGTTTAAAATAATTTGCAACACACGTGTTATCAATTCAATGCTTCCTTAAACATTTCCTTGGGGTTTAAACCGCAGTAGAGATATTCGTCCTTGAAGGCGGCCCATGCCATGCGCTCGGTGGTGAACGCGGCACTCCAGTCCCCGGTGGCGGATACGACTACAGCTCCTCCACCCCCCTGAACACGCTCCGCCATATACTGCAGAGAGCAATCGGCTGCTTCATACGCCGACTTTCCTATCACACATAAACAATCTTATTTAGTGTCACTCAAGTGAACACATTCAGCAATGAGCAGGTGTTTCATTATGCAAAATAAACTAACCATGAATCTCGTACTGTTTGCTTTATTTGATGTAAAATCATGTCAGTTTGGGCAATGATAGCATCTGAAGCATGACCTGAATAAAGGGGAGGGGAAAAGATGCAACTAGGGCAAATATGCAAAAAAAAAAAAATTTTGTCGCAGTCTGCGTAATAATATACGTAAAAGTAGTATGCATTTGTTATTAATACTGTTTATTTAATAAAATAATAGTGATATGTAAGATGTGTTAGACTGTATAATGTTGTTTGGTATTAGTAAGAATAGCATTATAATATAATATAATATAATATAATATAATATAACTTCCATTCGAACATATGTCATTGTTATAGTATTTTATATTATTTTTAACACTATTCTTACCAAAACCTTTGTTAGCTTTTGTGTGCATTTTCACTCAGCTCAAAGTACCCTGTCAGAAGATATCTACACTAATCTACACCTTTCGTCTTTATGGTTTACCTTCACACACACACACACACACACACACACACACACACACACACACACACACACACACACACACACACACACACACACACAGGCAAAAACCTGCACACTCACATGCATTCACACATGCGCACATACCCTTGCGCGCGCACACACACACACACACACACACACACACACACACACACACACACACACACACACACACACACACACACACACACACTTCCAATTTCAAAATCACAAGTGCTATGCCACACTTTGTACTACTACTACTGTTCCAGTTCCCAGTGCTATAGAAAAAGTCTCAGGATTTCAATTTGTGTCCTGCTGTGTGATAAAGCAGTGTAACCTGCTACACTCCCTGGACACAACATCCCTCAGACAGAGAACAGTACAACACAGGCTCAAAGTACTGGTAGAGTTCAGGCATTTATTCATTAGAGGTGCTGTGGAGCAGAGGACTGTCTAAAAAAGATAAATGGCAGACGCTCTGCCTTTATTTTTATTTATTTATTTTTCCCCGGGATTTGACTCAGGCGCAAACACATTTCTGAGCATGGCAAGAAAGCAGAGAATATTCAAGTTTTAATCAAAGAAGCAGCGATTTTTACATGAAAGACCTGGCAGCTCAAGACATCACGGTTCCTAGAGCCAGATGGAGTGGCTCGGTTGCTATGCGGAGGCTGGTGTTTAAAAGGATAAACATGAAGACACCGAGTTGAATAAAAATTTGAAAAAAGCGAAACGGCTCTGCCCATTTCCACAGTCATTACTGCAGAAATCACAAGCAAACAATAGCCTGCTGACCCTCCACACACTCTCTGCCTCATTATCCTCTACCAACGGCGGCTGTCTGTCTGATCCCCTCCCCTCTTACACACCAATTAAAATGATTGGCAACGGCGGTGTCAGATCCTCATGCCGCATACGTTAGCATGGAACGTTCATGCAAAATTTGAAAATGGAGTGGCTGTGGGGTGAGATTTTACAAAGCGCTGCCTGCACGTTATATATATCAAAAAAAAGAACAGCAACAACAAGCTGAGCAAGAACACAACAATGCCCAGCAGGATTTCATAGTGATGTGAAGTCCACAGGGCAAACAGGATGCAGAACACGGACAGTGTTTAGTGTTTAAACATCAGGCACGTAAAGATGTCTTGAAAACAAAAATGAATGCTACATTTTTCTACTTTTGGAGCATTCAAGGTTGTGTATGTATCATATTACAAAACAAAGTTGTTTCTGTTTTTCCTATAGATCTTAGAAATAAGGACTGTACATTATCCTGCTCAGGGTCATGATGGATCGAAAGCCAGTCCAGTGAAAAACCTAGCATGAGCTGTTAATACACTACACCTGGAAATCACTGCTATAGATCACTCACTCACTCACTCATCCTCTATACCACCTTATCCTGTATTCAGGGTCACGGGGGGCCTGGAGCTTATCCCAGGAGTCTTAGGGCACGAGGCGGGGTACACCCTGGACAGGGTGCCAATCCATCGCACGGCACACACATACACACTCACACACTACGGGCAATTTGGGAACGTCAATTAGCCTAATCTGCAGATATTTGGACTGTGGGAGGAAACCGGAGTACCCGGAGGAAACCAACCAAGCACCAAACCTATGAGAGATTATGCAAACTCCATGCACACAGAGACGGGAACCGAACCTGGATCCTGGATGTGCAAGGCGACAGTGCTAAACACTACAGCACCGTGCCGTCCACTGCTATATGTTTCAAATTCAAATGAAATGGGAATGATTGATTGATTGATTGATTGATTGATTGAGTGTTCATTTCACTCAAGAGCCATCTAAATGTGCAGTCTCTTCCAAAAGAGATTTCCAAAAAAATGTTCGAATTCAAACGCCCACCAATTTCACTACTGGTTTAAAACACACAGAGGCAAAGCAGTAGAAAGAACAAATTAGAAAGACTTTCAGAAACAAAATGAAAGCTCAGTAACATCATCATTAGTAAAAGTGTCAACTGATGGAGTGCCAGTATGCTACAGTGGTTGTAAAGGCTCCCACACACATAGTCTGAGTCGCTGCCCATAATACTGCACTCCAGTGCCAATAATGCACCAGGACGCCCGGAGAGTCAGCAGTCCTTCAGTCTGACCCGATCTGATCTGATTGAAGGTGATGCTGAGGCAAATTAAATTGTAATAAAGGGATATCTCTTATTGTAAACAGTAAGCAGCCTGCACGGAGGTTAGATAATGCACTTCCTCCTGCTCCAGTCAGACACTAATGAAATGGGGGACTTTGGTGTCAGATACTTGGCTTCAGGTGGGAAGAAGGAAAGAGATATTGAGCTCAGCTGGAGGTGTGTAAAGCATGCGCTATATCCTCTGTCTCGTTGTGCTTGGATTGTGCATGCTCTCATTATGTGCCTGAAATGCTAAGAGACTATGAACGTAGTTATACTGTACCCTTTTTTAAGATCCATCCACGCATAACCTCTCTCTGCTTAGTGTCCTGGAACCCCAAGTGCCCTGTGTGCTTCCCAGTGATTAAACATGTTGCTTTTTTTCCTAAGCCGCGTTTGGGCAGCAGAGAAAATGTCAGCAATGTGGACTTTCT
Organism: Clarias macrocephalus; assembly: GCA_011419295.1. Lineage (NCBI taxonomy): Eukaryota > Metazoa > Chordata > Actinopteri > Siluriformes > Clariidae > Clarias > Clarias macrocephalus. The sequence goes on along the minus strand of JAAGKR010004838.1, from coordinate 47,832 downwards.
TTTTTTTTTTTTTTACTGTTTCCTGCACATTACTAAAAACTAAAAAAAAAATCACCATCCTGTCTAGTTCTCCTGCTTCCCGCTGCCTGTGTGTGATTCCAGACTACACAGCTGATAATATTATTATGCCCTCCTCCGTACGCCCTCCCTCCTGCTCTCCTGGACAGATTCACTGAGTACTTTATTAAATCATTACGGCAGGTTTTATACTGTAGGTTGATCTGAATAACAGCAAGTGCTTAAATTACTAAATGCACAAGGGGCATTCAAGTTAAACTGGGACTTGTGATGAAATTTGCCGTGAATGAAGGTGTAAAACTGATTGACATTTACAGAAGCCTTCACACACAGTACGGTGAGGGGACTCTTAGCCGCAGTAAAATATCTGAATGGAGCAATTGTTTTGAAGAGGGCCGTACGTCTGTGAACGACGATCCTGTCCCAGGTGGCTCTGAGCCGACTGAACGCTGTCGTTCTCGTGAACATTAAAAAACTATATCTACTTCAGTGGAAAACTAAACTACTTCATCAGGGCAAGTGAACCAGCTATTATTGTTATTACGTTTTCATTTTTAACATTGTGTTTAACTAAAAAAGATTTAATAGTTGTATTTTAATCAATATGTTCTGCGAATTTTCTTTGCATTTTTTAAAAATAGTCTGTTTTAACTTTTTTTTTTTACTTTGACTTACAACCGAACACTTATCCCACTGCAGAGAAAATAACAAAGCATAAATCATGTATCTCCATTCAGCCTACAAATACAGTGATGTACAGTAATTTTTAGCCCACATCACACATCCCTATTGCATACAATTTAGAGCTGTTCATCCGGTTGATTTCTGACACATTATTGTGAAGTTATATCATTTGTGGTCCTTCACCACAACTTAAGTCACGCATTTTGAGTTGTTTTTGTACCTGCACAATACAAAACAGTGACCGAGACCGAGACTCCTGTGGTTATCCCTCCTTAATTGGGTAACCATGGTCTATATAATCCTATGGATTAGATTCAGCACTGTGGAAAAGGATGTATGGTGACAGTCTTAAGGCTAATTAATGCTTCTATGTCAAGTCAATGACAATGCCTAGGTGTTGCTCATCCTTCGGCGCCTTCTCTCGCTTCTCTGTTACAGAACGTAACTGTTGTTAAACATCTCTTAACTCTACTCAGTTTTATTCGCACACCAAAAACCTCACCAGAGAGTGGTGAAATTTTTTTTACCCAGTGGTGTAGAAGCCACACCGCCAACTAGTGGTTGCTAGTGTAATTGCAGTGTCACTCAGACGCACCAGCGCACAAGTATGAACGTTCACAACTTGCATAGCCTTCGTTATAGATTTGACGCAGATTCGTTTTAATTAACGATTTGAATTAAAGGGTGGACCCAGACTGTCTCGCCTCTACTATAATTTCAGAAAGAAATTGCGTTAAATAGATTATTCGCATATTCATTTAATGAAATTGCTTTCTGTAATAACTGGCGAAAATCCTAAGAAGATGCCATTATTGCTCTCGGCATGGAGCCAGTAAATCAGATTACCAAATCATACAGTATGTACCTACCTGTAGATTACTCAGGATTTATGCAGTCCCAAACCAGTGGTGTGCTGTTTCTGGGAGAAGCTTGACTGGTCAGTCATCCTTTCTTTTTTTTTTTTCCCTTCTTTTTTTTCAATGCGATGTTTCAAAATTAAAATGGGATAATTTCTAATTAAAACGTCCCATTACTGAAAACTCTAATATTATCTGGATTTACAGCACGATAGGTAAAGCCAGCTCAATTTGGCTGGTGATTTTCTCTTGGGGATCTAAATCAGCTCATAATCCAGGCATCATCATACATCAATAACTGAGCTTATCCCATAATTCTACCATTTGCTACATTAACAGTGCCAATTGTCATTCAATTTGAAAATAAAAGCATGGATCTCAGAGCGTTAAGTCTTTATTACCTCACATTTCGAGTATTTCAACAAAACAATTGCTAGGCCACGAAACAGAACAGATGTGAGATAATAAAAGAATTATATTAAGATTTCCAATTCTAAGAGTCAGCAGCAAATACATAAATTTGTTCTGATGAGAAATTTTTCTTACGCCATATGTGTCGTAAGATGTGTTACGCCATAAGTTTTAATACCTTCATTAAGGTGCATGAAAGCTGGCGTGTGCAGCATTTTTGTGCTTATGCATCATTTATATGTGAAGACCTAGATATTTCATTCCCTGTCTTCAATAAAGACAAAGAAAAGGTGCTTATTTAGGGGAGTATTGTGTCCAGTGATTTATCGCTCCCTTTATCTGCACACTAGATCGAGTACCATGACATCCACTAAATTGATTTCGCTCCTGACTCGTTTGAGGTGTTTCCTTTCATTTGTCTCAATGTGTTATGTTTACTTCATGTCAATCAGACTAACGCCTGAATGTGTTTGCTAGATAAACCTTGGATTCACACTGAACATCAGTTCTAGGGATTAGATGAACAACAAACGGAAGATCCAAAAGGAAAGAAAACAGTCAATCAGTACCTTGTTCCATGTGAAAGAGGATTAGTCTGGCCAAGGTGACTTTCAGAATAGACTCGCCATGGCCGGTACAGGACACAGCACCACTCCTATTGTCTGCATATCCACCTGATCCTTATCACACACACACACACACACACACACACACACACACACACACACACACACAAATACCAAGCCTTAATTAACTCAAGGACCTCATGATAAAGCAAGTTACCCTTGCAATAATGATCTCTTTGGGTTAAACATAATACAGCAAGGATCCTTACATATGCAGTAATGTGCAGGAGCAGAGCCGCAGCAGGAACGTGTTTAAATGATTACCCTAAAATACAAGGTCAAGCAGCTCACCAATGAAAGGAGAATCTCCAACTCTTCCCACCATTTTGTTCCTGATTCCTCCTGTTGAAGTAGCACAAGCAACATTCCCAAATGCATCCAGAGCCACTGCACCAACTGTCTCATGGCCACTGAAAATTCAGACAAGCTTGATCAGGTATCCCCCCCTTTTTTTTTCTTCGTCAGATTGAATTATGCACCGACATGTCAAGTGCACCTTATGCAAAAAAAAAAAAAAGTGAATTATTAAATCATCTTCTTTGAAGTTCTTTGACATTTCCCCATGTTCTTCCAAGCATGATCTACCAATAATCTAAGGGAAAAGAAAGATTATTTTCCAAACTTTATCTCCAATTTTGAAAGGTATAGCACAGGAGAGCACACTTTCATATCGGTAAAGATATAGAACGATAAAATTGAGAAATGGAATCTGACCCAAATAGCACCCTCAAAAATATTTGAAAATAAGTTTCTCGTTGGCCTATAGACCTTTCCAATCCTCATGTGCTTTACCCTTAATTTTTCATGCCTTAAACACATTCATAACCTGAACTAACCTGAACATTACATGCATTATATAAATTAGCAGGGTTAGAAATTATTTGCACAAACACAAAAACACGGTTGTGACACGGTTCCATTTGGACACTGAGCATCAGCTTGACAACGACAAGAGAACAAAAACATTTTTTAATTGAATTTCTCCATTTATGTAGAAAGATACCTAAAAGTGGGTGGGATATAGTAGGCAGCAAGTAAACATGTGTTAGAATGTGATGTGTTAGAATCAGAAATTCGGCCAAGCGTACAGGTTTGAGCGATTTTGACATGTGCCAAATTATTGCAGCTAAACGACTGGACCAGAGCAACTCCAAAACTACAGCTCTTGTGGGAATTTCCCAATTCTGGGAAAACTGGTGAACCAATGACAGAGTCATAGGCAGTCAAAGCTTATTGGGAGGCGGGGGGGACAAAAACATTTTTAATTGAATTTCTCCATTTATGAACACACATCGTTAAAATAATAGTTTATAATCCATAGGCAATGACAGAATCACTTCTAGAATCACAATACATCCACCTTCCTTCTATTCCTGCATGTTTCCGAGACATTTTGCTATCAGTCATGGCTTTAGTATGAGAAATTTGTGCTCAGGAGGTTCAGGGAATTATTACATTTCAAATCCAATCTGCTGAATCACAGAGCGACTCAAAATCACACCAATCAGTTCAATTATTTTTGGCACTACAAAGCTGAATTTCCAGTTTACTTCATCGTTCTGCTATGAGGAGAAATGCGATCGACCACATTTTCAGCCATGTAATTGAGATGCTTCTGTACATTTCACAATAAATCCTAATACAATCCTCAATTAAAATGAATGATCCAGTTCCAGCGGCAGCTGTAACAAGCCACATCTGCCATGTCTTTTAACTCCATCACTGTGGCACAGGTTAGGCTTTAGATTTGTCATAGAAATTAGCAGGAGTTTAATTTATTTTAGACAGTTAATTAAGATACAGACCTGTGGCTGTTCTCAGAGAGAGACCAAGAAGCAAAGGGTTTTCATTTGAGGAATATTTGTCTGATCCATCTGGCAAGGAATCCTGAGGCATCAATCACTTTTGACATGAACCTGATTACTCCTTTAAATTGCCAGCAACAGCTGAATCAAGCTTAGTGGCTTTGGGGAAAACTCTATTTAAAAGCTGTCTAATGGTGGACTGTATTTCACATCATAAATATTTTTAAATAACAATAAATCCCTTCAAAACAGTCAAACAAATAATATGACAGGGCATGGAAATTTTCAAATTTGACAGCCGTTCCACAGCTGTCCGGAACATCAGTCCCAGCTTACAGTATCTTACAATAAGAAAGAAAGAAATATCTGAAATTTAAAATATATGCCTACATGATATACCACATATAAAATATTTACACAGTATTTTATCAGTTACAAATCTAACTGCGATACAGCAATAATGACATACGCCAATCAGCCATAACATTGAATTATCTTGTTACAAAGGTACCTAAAAGATAATTTATGGATGGATATATTAGGCAGCAAGTAAACACTTTTTTCCCTGACTGTGATGTGTTAGAAGCAGAAATTTGGCCAAGCGTACAGATTTGACATGTGCCAAATTATTACGGCTAAACGACTGGACCAGAGCAACTCTAAAACTGCAGCTCTTGTGGGAATTTCCCAATCTACAGTGGACAAAACCTACCAAAAGGAAGGAAAACTGGTGAAACAGAGACAGGGTCATGGACAGCCAAAGCTCACTGGTGCATGTGGGGAGCTCAATCCAATAGAAGAGATACTTCTATATACTGTGGCTCAAACTGCTAAAAAAGTTTTCAGAACACACAGTGCATCGCAGTTTGGGGCTGTGTAGCCACAGATTAGTCAGAAAGCCTATGCTTACTCGTGTCTGCTGCCAAAAGTGCCTACAATAGGCATGTGAGCATCATGACTGGACCACGTACTGTAGCAGTGGAAGAAGGTGGGTCCTTTTACATCATGTGGATGGCCAGGTGCGTGTATGTCGCTTACCTGGGGAAGCGATGCCACCAGGATGCACTATGGGAAGAAAGGCAAGCTGGTGGAGGCAGTATGATGGTTTAGAAATGTTCTGCTGGGAAACCACTGGGTCCTGCCATGCATATGGATGTTACTTTACAACCTAACTGAACACTGTTGCTGACTATGTACACCCCTTCATGCAAACAGTATTCTCTGATGGCAGGGCTCTTTTTCAGCATGATAACGCACCCTGACACACTGCAGAAACAATTATTCAACAAAGGTATAAGGAACACAACAAGGAACTCCAGATCTCAATAGAATCAAGAATCTGTGATTCTTGCTGATATACTGTATGAAGGCTCCATCTTGCAACTTAAAGAATCTGCTACTGATGACTTGGTACCACACCAATACTTCAAAGGTCTAGTGAAGTCCAGACCTTTTTGGCAGCAAAAGAGGGACCTACTCGATATTAGGTGGGTTAGTCATAGCTGATTGGTGTATATTACATGGCATATACAGTAGCAACAATTACACAACAACATTTTTGGATTAATCTAATCTGTCAGAAGGTGTTGATTAATTTTCTATTTAAAAAGATGCATTTATACTAATTTGTTAGTTCTCTTAGTTTAGCCTTTCCACAGTAGCAGCTCATTCACAGCGACTTGTATGGCACAAGGTTACATTACTTATGCCTAAAAACAAACAGATTTAAAAATGCGTTAAGATGTTATATATATATAATTAGTGATTACAGTGACATGCTTCTGTGATGTGAGTTTTGGGTGTCAGGTCACTATAACAGTCTTAATTATTTCAAAATGAGAAAAAATCTGTTGTATCTATTAGAAGATAGAACTGTTACTGTAAATAGCTGAACGTGTTACACAGATATTCCACAACATTAAACGTGACTATGTTAATGGTTAAAAAAAATAAATAAATGAATTTTTTTTTTTCATTAAATAAAATATGGTAACTGAGGACAAAATGCTGTGGTATAAGAGGAACAAAATACTTCCTTGTCACACTGGGGCATACAGTATCACACCATCCCATTTCCTTGTGTTTCATTCCTTACTTACGATCATTTCAGAGAAAGGTATGCACATATTAATTTTCACTTACTCAAATACACAACTTAATACCCAACTTAAATACAAATACACTACATTTCATTTGGTACCGTTTCTGACCAGCTACAATACAACGGGCACATGAGCATCAAAATTGGACCGTGCAGCACTGCGGTTCAGTCTGCTAAATCACATTTTCATTCACGTCTTGTGAAGTTTGTGCAATGGATCAGAGCTGAAAAAGGAACATACACAATATCAGGCAGGTGGTTTTAATCTTATGGCTTATCAGTGTAAATTTTGCTCTGTGCCATCACACCGAGCCTGGTGAAATATATGAGCAGGGTCAGGCAGTATGGGCAGTAGGCTGCCGCATAATGACCCTAAACGAAGACACAGGATAATTGTGTTTCAAGGCCTGTGAATTAAAGAGCCCAGTGACAGCAGTGTGGCTGAGCGCAGGGAGGTCATCAATAATGGAGCTGTGGTGGGGAGGGATGAAAGGTTGTAGCTCAGCCAGCTGTCACTTAACACCCCCTCGGCACTATTTTTACTGGCTCCCAGTGGGTCTGAGGTTACACTCCACTACGACTGAGGTTCCTCTACCTCACCTCCTGGGGAGACAGAGGTGACAGGAACAGTACTCCCTGCTCCAACTGTAATGACCTACTGTTTTTGTTATAAAATTATACAAATTTCTTTTAAAAATTGCATGCAAATGATTAAAGACAAATACTATTACTACCACCACCATTAATAATAATAGTAATAATAATAATAATAATAATAATAATAATAATATTTGCTCTATTGTGAGTGTGGACCCAATTTTAGCTGAGCAGCGTCATCATTGAAACAACAATATAAGGATATAATCTTTTGGAAGAATGCTGTTGATCCAGTACAACACAAGCTTCCAGGACATCTTCAAGCTGCCTCCCAAAGACTTCTAGGAGACAGCTTGGAGATGTCCTGGCAGACCGTGTTGACCCAATAACATATTTATCCACTTTATATTGCTTTTTTCTTCCTTTAATTTGTCACCCCCCTGTCATCCCGATATCATTATCTAAGTTATTAGCATAATACACAAAATTTATGGTCACACTCCCAGATATACATTCCTCACTCTGATCCTGATAACAAGTGTCTGTGCCAGGGGTCAGACTTGATTTATGTCTCGTAGCAGAAACTAAAATCATTGTTTAATGGTTTCATTGGACTGTATTTTTTTTGGAATATAATACATGTTTATTATAAAAAAAATCCTTATCTATTTTAGAGACAACCAGACAAGACCGTTTTTTAATAAGATTAATTTCAACACTGTCCTAGTTTTAGTTATAACGAAAAAGGGTTTATTTGGGTAAACATATTACACAGAAGTTGTAGCAGCTATAAGTTTTCTAAGGCAGCAAAACAAAATTAGGCCATTCGCAGCTCTACAGATCTGCTCTCATTGCAAAATGAAAAATAAGCAAATAATTCTAATAAGAGAAAAAGAAAAAATACAGACACACACTTACCCTCAGACAAGAGTAATAACTGGTGCTTTGTTCAAAAAATAAGTCGGATGACCTTTCCTACTTACTAAATGTACTGAACAAGGAGCCTGTATGAAAGTGATATTACTGTATATTTTGCTGTGTTTATTGTGAGCTCCTAAAATAATGATAAAAAATAAATAAATAAAAATGGACATGTAGAAACTTCTAACTAGTGAGATGCAGTTCTGAAAATCAACAACTGTTTTACAAAACTTTGAATTTTACATTAAAACTTTGAATAAAAAAAAATTTAATTTCTGGAACAAAAAAAACATTCAAATCATGACACGTACGTTACAACAGCTTTCTTTTTTTTATAGCATTTATGTGCCTTCAATTTTGATGTATAAAAACAATCTAAATATCAATAACTTTTATTATTTCAGCATTATTTTCTATAATAGGGGCCATTATAATTTCATTAGCTCAAATCATCAGGTACAATTCAACCCACTCCTCAGATAAATTGATTGTTGCATTTTCCAACAAATTGCTTTAATTCTTTTCTCTCTTGCACTGAAATGAAATAGAATTAGATCTGGCTCTGATACTCAGCTCAGTCACAAACATGCTCTCGAATGGAGAGCTACTTACCACTGCGAGTTGAAAAGCTCTTTGACACCAACAGCATACTTTTTGTAGTGCTGCCACTCTTTCCTCTCCTGCTCCGTCACCAAAGCCTCTGCAGGCACTGTAGGAACACCGATGCTCTCTGCAAACAGGTTCGCTCCTTGGCCCGTCAACATGACATGCTCGGTCTGAAGGACCCCCCCCCCCCCAAAAAACAAACAAACAAACAAACAAACAAACAAACAAAAAACAAACAAACAAAAAAATCAAGTAAAGACAGATGCTTGTTAATTATTTTAAGGCTAAATGATACACCAAAACATGGCAATTATCTAATGTAATTATCCAGACTGAGATGCAGCTTTTAGCAATAATGTGTTAAACACCTAACTGAATTGAAATGATGACTATGAAATGTTTGTATTGCCTCTGCACCCACCTGCATGCATCATAATAGCAACAGAACATATCACACACTTTTCTGGATGAGCACAACAATTCTGTTGCATAAATCATCTCCGGCACTCTGGATGTGGAATAAGGTGTGTCCAAAACCTTTATGCTTTGTAGGATACACGGTACGATGTTAACCCTTTAACCTAGCATTATTACAAATTGCCACCTCATAGCTATTGATCTCCGTTTGCTGTCTTTTGCAGACTCCCAGACATGGTGTAGTGCCATACCACACCCAGTGCGTCTTGAAAAGCACCTACTGCTAATCATTACTTACAGTATATCACTGAGCAGTGGTAACTATATATGAATAATGAGTATCTTACAGAAATTGTAAAACATTATCATTAAATTTGCTTTGTATAATGAAATGATCCCCACAGAACTGACTGGCCACTGCGGGCCAGGTGAACCCCACTGATTAGCTCTGAGTGAAACATAGGCTTAAAAGATCGTCTCTAGGTTATAGAGGCCTACAGATCAAATAAAGCAAATCTCATTACATCAGTGCTGATAGAAGTGTGGATGAGAACAAAGCTCAGGACCGAGGGGAAAAAACCCTAATCGTGTACATCTCAGAGGTGGCACGTTTTTTTTTTTTCACTTCTTGCTACAGTGATACAGAGGCACCTGGAAAACTCACCTCTTTAAACCTAAATACAAATATGTTGCAGAAAAGGCAATTCACTGCAGGAGAAAGAACCTGATACATGAAACACAAGAAATCAATTTGCATCTGTTAGAGATTACTTTCCCTTTGTCCTAACTTTATCTAGGTGACCTCTTATTTACGGTTATCACCCAAATGAAGATGGGTTCCCTTTTGATTCTGGTTCCTGTCAATGTTTCTTCTTTGTAATCTCAAGGAGTTTTTCCTTGCCCCCACCACCACCTCAGGTTTACTCATTAGAGACAAACTGATTAAGCTTAAAATGCATACATATTTTTCAATTTATATCCAGAATTTGTATTTCTTTAAAGCTGCTTTGTGACAATGTCCATTGTACTATAGAGGAAAAGCACTATAAATAAAATTAACTGAATTATTATTAAAATTCACAAGTCTCAGACTTATGAGTTGGAACAATACAAAACAAGACAAAACAAAAAGGCGCTGCTACATATTAGGTAGAAAAAAGACCTTGCATTTTCCTCACTCTTGCTTGGAACACAGAAAATGCCATATTGTGCACCAATATACACTTGAGTTTTTGTGGCAAAATTCTTTTTTTATATCTCCTAAAGGCCAGAAAGGATTTTCTTCTTAACAATAATGGCATCTCTGACATTTGACCTTACGTCTACTCTCTGTCTGTTACGCTTGAAATGAAAGTTATTGTTCAGAAATAACATAAAGGTATGTCTATACCCTAAAGAAATTATTTTCTTTTCACTCTGCTTCTCCCGAACTTTCAATTAAAAAAAAAAAATCCTGTAAAAGGTAATTCCTCTGTGGCACAAGCAACTTTAAATAAAACTTTACATAAAAAGTGAATTTTCTTTTACTGTCTACTTGACTTTAAATTGGTAAAATACTGTCTTTAAAATACATGGCAACATGAGCAAAAGACAGTACTGTTCTATTTTTCCTTTCTGTTTGAAAGAAAATTGAGACAAAATTGAGCTCTTTGCAGCTTCGGAAACTTTTAAATATTAAAGTAGTTATTAATGTCATTTTTCTCTGTCACGTATAGTGCAGTATAGATCACAGGCAGCAGCATGAGCTCGGTGACGCTCGATCGCTGCATTGATCACAGACTGATGAATTTTTAATATGGCCTATTAAACAGTGCCGTCCAATCCCCGGTAAGGCCAAGGTCTTTTGGGGCAGTCGACACAGGTGCTGCGTCTAATCAATTTTCTTGTAAGACCGGCTTCTTGTTTCCCTTGTGTCTGCTGCAATGGAAGGTGAAATTTGTGTATCAGAGGTGCGAAAACAAGTTAATATAGGCTGTTTATTTTGTCCTGTGGGTGAATATTTCACCCACAGAACAGTAGGCAGCATAAAAGGAGGCTGGGAGAAAGATATTACAAATTCAAGCAGAGAAAGGTATAGGAAAATTGTTCCCTATGTGCCAAATGGATAGTATAATAAATTTCCTTCTAATATTATATTTCTGACTAATACAAAACCATACAGAATATTATATGCTACATTTTGGCCTGCTGAATTTTTTTTAACTTACATAAATTTGCCAGACTACATAAAGTGTTCAGCGTGAAATGAATAAATAAAACAAATACTACTGCAGAAAGAGCTCTGAGCTGTACTTTCTGTGCTTTAGAACATCATGAACCTCAATTTTTTACCATCTCATTTGTCACTGACAGCACAAGATCTTCCCAGAAAGGTAGAAATGAGTTGAAATAGGCACACAAAGGAGAAACGAACTGCGCACTTGATCAGTCAAGTCTTTTTGCTCTGTGAGGTAACCACATTCGTATCGTAAAACCTCCATTTTCAGCATTACAAAGAGTGCTGATTGAAATGAATCTGAAAATCAGCCAGGACTTTGACTTCATCATTTCAAAGCTCTCAGGAGCTAGCATGTTACGGTAGGTCTTGAAGAGTCAGAATGAAATTCAAAAATCGTAATGTCATAGAATTTTACCTGAAATGTTATTTACAACAGAAAGAAAAACATATTAAAGCATAATCAAAACATATAACCTGCTCCAAAAGTCGAAGAAGCTGGACAGAATTGTGCTTTGTAAGAGAAATTTACATTAAAGGGCAGGTAAGTGCAAGAAGCAAGTGCTGCTTCTTATCATTTTCCATTTCCATGCTGAACTTTAGCTGGCAAATCAGGCTAAACATACTGTATGGTAACAAACAGAGAGCTTAGAAGAATGTGTCTGAGGCACTTAAGAAACAGTGGAGCGCTTAAAAAAAATTCATTCGTAAAAATGTCTTGAATATATAAACAAATTTTTCAAATGTATTTGTATGTAAGGAATAAAACACAAGCAGGTGTGCTTTTATTAAAAAAAAAAAAAAAAAACAACTAACAAACATAAAAATAATTGGTGTGATGCAGACCATCGTGAAGCACATAGTTATAATACAGCAGTCTGCCACCAATTAACATTCCATTTGCTAATACAATTTTTATTAATATTTAAATTACTGAATGCTTTCCGGTTATCCTGTAAATCACATCTTAACACTTAATCACAATTTTAAACACTTTCTCGTTTAAAATTCAGCTCATTAAAGCTCAGCTCTAACTCTCAATATCTCTTGTCTAGTTCAGGACACACAAACGCAATCAAGGGGAAGACTGCTGACTTGACAGTTGTCCAGATGACAATCATTGACACCATCCACAGCGAAGGTAAGCTACAGAAGGTCATCACTCAAAGGGTTGGCTGTTTGCACAATGCTGTAACCAAGCATATTCATGAAAAGTTGACTGGAAGGGAAAAGCGTGGTAGGAAAAGGTGCACAATCAACAGGGATGATTGAAGACTGTCAAGCAAAGCAGATTCTAAACCTTGAGAAAGCTTCACAAGGAGTCGAGTGAGGATATTTCTTCGGGAAATGGGCTACTCTTGCATTCCTACTGTTATTGTTAACGACTCTTGCATCCCTAATAACAAGCCACTTTTGAACCAGGGACAATGTCAGAAGCATCTTGTCTGGGAACAGGAGAAAAAGAACTGGACCGTTGCTCAATGGTCCAAAGGCTTTTTTTTTTTTTCGATTAAAGTAAATTTTGCATTTTATTTGGACATCAAGTACCCAGAGTCTGGAGGGAGGTCAATAGTCAAAAGTCATAGAATCAAAGTTCCTTGAAGTCCAGTGCAAAATTTCCACAATCAGTTATAATTTGGGGTGCCATGTCTTCTGCTGGTGTTGGTCCACTGTGCTTTATCGAGTAAAAGTCAACGCAGATGTCCACCAGTAGATTTTAGAGCACTTCATGTTTCAGTCTGCTGACAGCCTTTATAAAGATGTCATTATAATTCCCACTGTTAATTAACTTGCAGACGGTACTTGCTGTTGGTACAGATTTTAACAAGCACAATGTATCACAGTTGCCAACCAAAAAAGGACAGAAAAAATACTTCATGCTTCATAAATAAATATTATTGTTCTACCATCTTGGGGTTAGCACTGTCGCCTTGCACCTCCAGGTTCTGGGTTCGATTCCTGTCTCTGTATGCATGGAGTGTTGCATGTTCTCCCCATGCTTAATGGGTTTCCTCTGGGTACTCCGGTTTTCTCCCACAGTCCAAAGACATGCAGGATAGGCTAACAGGAGTCCCCAAATTGCCTGTAGTGTGTGAATGAGTGTGTGACTGAGTGTATGTGTGTGTGCCCTGCGATGGATTGCCACCCAGTCCAGTGTGTACCCGGCCTTGTGCCCTAAGTCTCCTGGGATTGCCTCCAGGCCCCCCGTGACCCTGAATACAAGATAAAGCGATATAGATGATGAATGAGTGAGTGAATGAATGAGTACCATCTTGGGACTTAAAACTCCTTGCCATAATGTGACAATTTGTTTCATTGCACAGAGCCACTGCAGCAATGTACAAATGACTACAGAATTCCAAAAATGATCATGCATATGGTTATGGAATGCACAGAAGATCTACTGCAGAACCATGAGTCATAAAAAGACATGGTTCCACCACAATTTTCTTGAGGATGCTCAAAATGACTACACTGCGGATTACTATAGGTCATCCGGACACAGACCAGTAAGCCCACATCTTTCTGCAAGAGTGGCTTGAAAAATTTGTAGCCATACATCGAATAAGTGGGAACACGGCTTAAGTCGTGAAACCTCTAACCTGCCAAAAATTTTATTTTAATTTAATTTTACCTCTGACTATGACTATATATTAAATAGATTCATCTAACTATAGATCATTTTTTAAATTATTAATACACAGGGTCACCCAAGCAAGAGTTTGTCCAGTTTGGGAGTCTGTGCCCATCTGTCCAGTTTGGGAGTCTGTGCCCATGAAAACCTCAGAGTCATATTCTAAGCTGACAGGAGTGGAATTTGGATGAGGATGGCGTTCTTTGCATTTGTAGCCCATCCACCTTAAAGTCTGAGGTGTTGTGTGTTTTGAGAAGATTTCCATCTCATCATGGTTGTAAAGAGTGCTTATTTAAGTCACTATAGACCTCCTTTCAACTCAGACACTGATGAAATACCCAGTCCAACCCATCTGGTACCAACACCCATGTCATTGTAAAGTCACAAAGATCAGACTTTTCCCCCCATTTTGATGTTTGCTGTAAACATTATCTGAAGCTGAATTTGTATGATTTTATGCATTGTCCTGCTGTCACATGATTGGTTGATTAGATAACTGCATAGATGAGCAGATGTATAGACGTTGCTAATAAACTAGACAGAGAGAATAGATTATTAGGAGTGTCTGCCATACAAACACCTGTAATACCAAAGTACAAATATCTCTGTGGAAGCAAAGGCATTCATATTTACCTTTCATTTGCATCATAGCCAGCACCACTGTCATACCTGCTGATTTACTGTAGCAGCACTGTGATTTACTATGACTATCTTATATTGTTGATAATATAAAGCTTGAAATTGAATTGGCAGCTCTATTGTCTCCGTTTCAAACTTTTATATATCCATAACATTTTGAGGAATATTGCATAAGTTTACCTATATTTAATCAGTTTTCACTTATCATGCTTTGCAGAAATTGAGGTTCTCATAAAGTGAATTGAAGTTTTGTTTATGATGGTAGAGATCAGAGCAAAACAAGGTAAAGATAAAAGTAAACACGAAGAATTAAACAGAATTTAAACAGCAAGTTCCTTTGATTACTGGTTCGTTTTCACCTAAATTAAAGAGAAGAAATTACATGTCGCACCTTTTCCATTACAGCACGGGCAAGGCTAACAGGGTTAGCAATGTTGCGAACTGAAGAAACAGCACCGGCATGCAGCATTTTCCCCTCCATGATTATGGCGTCCAGCTCCACTTCTCCATCTGTATTCAGCACGGCACCGTGACCTACAGCAAGACAGCAACACTGCCACACGGATCTGTTACCCCATCACTCAGAGGAAAACAACTGCTCACTTCATCACCCCACACCACCACACCTGTGTATGAAGCAGCCTTGAAGGCAGTTCCAAGTCCAAGCTTTACTCTAGGTGTGGACTTCCTTACAAACTTAGTGTCTAAGCCCAGTCAATTGAAGCCTGCTGAGAGAGATGAGGGTAGCTACTATCATCTAAGCAGGCTCTCAGTGGAAGCATCAGTTTATATTGACAAACTCCCGTTTCAGAGATGAACAGCATTGAAGAGTTGAATGCCTGAACAACACTTTAACTCCTGTTATTTCCTTCTGAGTTTAAAAGATGTGGCATAACCAAAAGAAGGTTAATACTTTAACTGCTTGGTGAATTCAGTGTAATTTATCTGATTACATTTTTTTTTTAAATCTCACGTTTATTACTTGTAATAAACGAAGATGGTAATATTAGAAAAACTTCCCTAACTGAATTATTCAATCACTTATGAAGTTAAACTGTCAGCAAACAGCAAGTGTAAGAAATAACCATGTCTGCCAGAAAAGTGAGTTTTCATCTGGTGTGATCCGAATCCACCAAACACCTCAGGTTTCTGTCTCCCATGGCATAAGCCTGATAATTATCATAGTCAAAAAGAGAGGATTTCACATCTGTCCACATTTTCAGACTTACACAAGGAATTTAATGAAATCAAAGACTTAAGATTATAAGATTACAAAGACGATTAAAGTGAGCAGCACTGGCACCGCACAGCTCTAGGGTCCCTGTTTCGATCCTCAGCTCAGGTTATTGTCTGTGTGGAATTACTGTGCATGATTTCCCCAAGGCACTTTAAGGTTTCTCAGGTTTCCTCTCATCTTGCCAAACTGTCTATGGTAAATAGTACTTGGGTGTGATGTGTACATGCACAGGATGTCCCACTGAAGGTGTACTGTATTCCCACCTTATGCAGTGTTCGCACGATACTGTGTGTGACACTGACCAGGATAAAAACTCTTACTAATAAGGCTCTAGGTTACTGATCAGAAGTCATGGGTTCAAGCTGTAGCACCACAAACTGCCCTTGACCAAGGACCTTAGCCCCACATGATCCAGTGGTGCCCTATCAGAGCTACACCCAGCTTTTGACCCCAGCTAGCAAGATCATGTGGCAAGAGTACCTTAAAATCAACAACTCTATGAGTCCTTAACTGCATCATATGTACATTTACCATGCTTTAAAAACAGAATTGGGGGTAAGATGCACACCGACGCCTTGGGGGTACGACTTGGGGTATGATGCACACCCTGCCATGTGATTTCCCTCTTTAAGAATCACTACAAATTCACTACATTACTCATCTATTGATCAGCATTGTATAGACTGAAGTAGAGTGTGCTACTCGAGTTTATTAACTGATCCCTCTGGCGAAGTGCTGATTTTGCTCCTTGTCTATGAAGAGGTTCTGCCGTTTCACCTATGGTGGCAGTTCACAATCACAAATGAGATAGACCGTGACAGACAGGCAGCATTAATGAAGTGTCTTATTTGCTCCCTGCTGGCTCACTGTAATCTGATGAATACTCAAGGACCTCTCTTCCTGCTCTCAGGATAATCATTAACAGCAAACTGCTAGGGAAACTAGGTCCAAGGTCCAGCTTAAGAAGAAGCCAGCATATTGTGCAGAATAGTTTTAAAGGTTACCTTTCTGTTTGTGGGAAAAAAAAGGTAAGCAAACAGAAAATTGGTGTTAGTTCAAACATGTTAAAAAAGTATTCAATTTGTGAAAGACTGACCTATGATTTGTTTGGGTCAGTGGCTTTAAGTAACATACAAAATAATTTTTATGAAATATATTTACACCGGAGATAACGTTAGGACATTTGACCTGCAGGTAACCTGCTGAAATTACATTTTCAAAAAAAGCCTTTATTCCCTGCGACACTGCCTCTGTGATTTATTACTAGGAGCACCCAATCATATGAAGGGAATTTGTGCATTTATCTCTGTAAGTATACATTATGTTGCAGATGTCTGAGATACAGTATTTCAGTTTTGAAAAAAAGTTATAGAACATTTATTTGCAATAATGAATGACACTGACCTGCATCAAAAACTGGATCATCCTCCATCACTCTCACGGCCACTTCGACAGCATCCAGTGCACTTCCCCCCTTCTTCAGAATAACACTCCCTGCTTGAACAGCAGCTTTCACCCCAGCCACTGATGCCTCAGCCAACACTTCGGGTATGGCCCATGCGCCGCCATGCACCACCAGCACAGCCTTCATCGTTACGTTTCCGCAGATAAACAAACAAACAGCCCGCACTGTCAGGGGAGAGGAGAAATTACTGCCAGGTTCCACTTTCCCATGCGTTGCCCTTGGACTGCAATGTGCCATGTAACATGGCCTATTATTCAGACGAGCTCTGACAGAATTCTTGCAGCTCGGCTCAGTGGAACGGATTGTTTACAGGAAGTTGGCTGTCAGCCCCGCTGTCATGTTTATGCTTGATCCATTATTATAAGGGCCTGTTCCATTTGCCCTGCCTGGTACACTCTCTATCCAGACTTTTTTTTTTTTAATAATCAGAATTACGGCCTCTCTTGCAGTAACAAAATACACTGACATTTCATTGTGCTCTATCACTTCAGCACAGTCAATGTGGAAAGCACTGATTATAAAAATGAATGTTCTCATACTGTCAAGTTCATGCTGCTCCCATTTGACCAAAGCTTTAAGGCTGTCACTCTGTATTCACAGCGTTTGTTTATGTTAACTTTCTGGCATCCATTATTTTCAAGTTGTGACCAGTGTAATTTATGGAAGCTGACTGTCAAATCCCTTGTTCTCATTGAAATGAATGATAGTGATATAGGCCTACTTTTGTTGGATTGTTTTTGAGGTCTTCGGAAATGCAATGTTACACTTTGTGTATTAAAACAGTAGGCTGTGTAACTTTTTAACATTTTTAAATGTCTTTTCTATTGTTTGAATGCACACTATGCATACAAAATATTTTGCATATAGCAATAATTTGTAGCTCTAATTTTTATTTCAGAGTTACTAGTTCCCTGGTGAACAAGCAGCTACTGTACAGTCGCTCTGTGGTGGCTTACCACCGTGGTCCAGGTTCGTTTTCCTGACCAGGGACCTGACCCCTGTCACTGGGATGTTGCTCAAGCCGGTGCACCCTTTGTGCTGCACCCAGGCCTGGATCATTTCGGAGGATTGCATCAGGAAGGGTAACTGGTGTGGAACCCGTGCCACATCAAAAATGCCAGCCTAGTTCCCTGGTGAACCTGCGGTTCCCCAACCAAAAATGGGGAGCAGCCAGAAGAAGAAAGGATGTCAATCTAACACAATGAGTGGCTCATGTTTCACTCTGACAGGACTGTCACTGATAGTCTGCATGAATCAACAGTCTGACCCGGAAAGAAATCATCCCCAGGCGCGCTTCTTCATACCATATGCAGTTTTCTCACAATAAATTTTGGTATTAATATCGGTTTCACAAAAATCCCAAATAATCTGATTAACGGCTTCTTAGTACGTAATAATCTGATATGGTTTGTAATGGAGATTTGGCCGGATTTATCCAAGGCAACCTAAAAATCAGTGCAAATGCAAGGCAGGTACAGTGAATTGAATTGTATATATATATATATATATATATATGTTATCTTTAGATTTTTTGCTTTTTTTTCTGATTAGCTTCACTAACAAGTGCTTTTCTTATGTTAGCTGCCCAGTCCCGTGTGTTTCCATCACATTGTGTGTGTATGGAAATGCTCTTACATTCACTATTAAACATACCGTACAGTATATATTGTTGATTTTTTTTTTTTACCATGCAAGAACACAACGTGCTAGAGTCATCTCCATTCATGATCTTTTTCAAATCTTTAGTTGCTTTCTTTACTTGATGCAGCCTAATAAAAATAAAAAAAAGATTTTTCTCTTCAGAAAGATTAATGTATGTAGTAGTCTTTAATTAAACTCAAATTTAACACCAAAGATTCTTTAATAATAATAATAATAATAATAATAATAATAATAATAATAATAAATCTCCAGGCGATCTCCCTACTGAACACACTGCTGCTATTCACGCTTCATTGTTCCTCGTCTATTAAGCTTTTAACTACAGCATTTTACACCCCTTCAGTAGTTTCCATTATAAAGCCACAAGGTTATTGCCATTTTCTTCACGGAACTGTAGTGACTTACATTAAACTTCTGCAAGGCTCACAAAGTGTGTGATTATCTCAGCAAAAAGGGTACTTACTTACACTCAAAACGAGCCCAACAGTGAATCAAATGTAGCTCTTAATTTCTTTTATGCACAAGCGGTAAAATTAACTTACCAATAATCTTACTGTAAGTTTAAAGCTGTACGAGGGAGCAGCCGGGTAACTTAGAAAACAGCGCTCCAGGCCCCGCCCATTTCCGCACTTTCCACCAATCACAATGCAGCAAAGGACAGCGAGTTGTATAACATATACTGTGCATCTACAGTACATACAGTATATACAGTACAAGATTCAAATCTAAAAACTCAATTATATAATCAAATATCCAGAGTTAACGGAACAAAGAAAGAAATAGAGGGTATACAGTATAAGTAATCTTAACAAAATGTATGTAAATAAATAGCAATAACAGACAAACAAACAAGTAAATAAATAACTTAAAAAATACAAAGAAAATTAACTAATGAAAAAAAAATCACAGTTAATTATTAGATTAGAATGTCGAGAAAGTAACGGAGAAGATCTTGTGTGTTTTTTTTTTTAAAGATTTAATAAGTGCAAGAGGTTTTAGATTTCACACACACACACACACACACACATATATATATATATATATATATATATATATATATATATATATATATATAGTACAGACCAAAAGTTTGGACACACCTTCTCATTCAAAGAGGTTGAATTTGTATTATGGCAAGAAAAAAGCAGCTAAGTGAGGAAACTAGTGGCCATCATTACTTTAAGAAATGAAGGTCAGTCAGTCCAAAAAATTGGGAAAATTTTGAAAGTGTCCCCAAGTGCAGTCACAAAAACCATCAAGCGCTACAAAGAAACTGGCTCACATGCGGACCGTCCCAGGAAAGGAAGACCAAGTGTCACCTCTGCTGCGGAGGATAAGTTCATCCGAGTCACCAGCCTCAGAAATCGCAGGTTAACAGCAGCTCAGATCAGAGAGCAGGTCAATGTCACACAGAGTTCTAGCAGCAGACACATCTCTAGAACAACTGTTAAGAGGAGACTGTGTGAATCAGGCCTTCATGGTAGAATATCTGCTAGGAAACCACTGCTAAGGACAGGCAACAAGCAGAAGAGACGCGTTTGGGCTAAAGAACACAATAAAGAACACAATAAAGAAAACTCGCTGAATGAGAAGGTGTGTCCAAACTTTTGGTCTGTACTGTATATATGTCAAGGACCTCCTGGCGAGGATTCCCGCTAGATTTAAATTTATTGGACCCCCAGCTCTCTCCGCAATGCAGGGAGAAAAATGGGCAGTAACAGTGAATAGCTGATTTCCCATTGATTCAAGCAGAAAATACTACTAACATTGAAAATAAAATCTCAAATCTCTCTCTCTCTCTTTCATATATATATATATATATATATATATAAATATATATATATATATATATATATATATATATATATATATATATATACAAGAAAAAATATGTAATAATCTTCTTTGATCAGTTGATATTGAGATGTGTCTGATACTGTACATATGCTCTGTAAAGCCTTCATAATGAGCTCCAAATGAACTTCTCCTCTACAGCAGAGGTAAGTTTTGGTCTTTCTTTCCTGGGATAGTCAAGCAGAAGAGACGTGTTTGGGCTAAAACACGATAAAGAACACAATAAAGAACACTCTTTGAATGAGAAGGTGTGTCCAAACTTTTGGTCTGTACTGTATATATGTCAAGGACCTCCTGGCGAGGATTCCCGCTAGATTCGAGAGCATGGCTGTCGGGATTGTGCTCACTGAGTCTCAAGCGTGCAAGACGTCAGGCATGGATGTTTGGCGAGAAAGCATTATGCAGTGTTGGAACTCCAGTTCAGTTCAAGGTATTTAATGAGGTTTAATGTAGGGTTCTGTGCAGAACACTTGGGTTCTTATGCACATAATACTACAAATCATGTCTTTATGCACATCTCAGTTAGTGTACAGGGTCATAGTCATGCTGAAACTGGTTAGTTTTTAGATCTAGTGAAAGGAAATCATCAAAAGTGATTCTAAATGAATGTATGCTTGCAACTTTGTGGCAACAGTTTGGTGGAAGCCATAAATTGGTGTTATGGTTGGCTGTCCACATACTGTGGCCATATAGTGTAGCTTACAGTCAACTTCAGGATGATTGGCATGATTCAACTCTGTCACTGCCTTTAAGAAAATGTGAGGTTGGATCATATTTTAAAATTCATCCATCACTATAACCTTTTTGTTCCTTTCAAAAACTGATAGATTAAGGTGGTGGCATGGTGCTGCAGCATAACTTTATAGCCTCATAGTGGCAGAGGGTTCCAGTTTGATTCATGTTGATGTCAGTGTGGGTTTTCTCTAGTGTCTTTGGTTTCCTTCCACCTCACAAAAACAAGGTCTGCATCATGTTTGGCCAAAAAGCGGAATACATGTCAGACATGTCGCTAAATCATTGAAACTTTGGAGTTGTTTTGTGGCTATTAGTTGAGGGACTCATAAAGTACATTGTTGTTTTTATATCTGTAGATGTATCTTTTAGCAAGATCAACGTAGGAATCATTATTTTAGAATGGCAATTTCAGTCTTTATATATCAAGGCTGAAAAATTGGTCAGGTCACATGCATAAACCTTGGGACAGAAAGTATACAAGGTTATTACTTATTACTAAAATACTGTAGATTTAGTGCCTTTGTATTGTTATTCTTTCTATGAATTATCAAATAATTATGAGGGAACCTACGATTATCTGTTTTAAGAAATAAAATAAATATGTTATGTAGTGATATACTTTATATTCCATATTGTGTCTGTATATTCAATTATCATCACAAAATTTTGTTATAACTTTGACATATCCCTATAGGAGCGGGTCTAATGTGCCTGTGTGCCATACGGCATGTCTCTCAAATATTGATTCCACTTTTTAAAAGAAATTTTTATAATTTAGGATATAATGTTCATATTCAGTTTACTTACTTTAACATATGCAAGCTTGTTTAAAACTTTGGTTGGTGTGCATGATTTTCTTTTACGGTCTCTTTCACACTAACCTTTTCACATGCAAACCACTTTGATTAACTGTGTCTCCAAACAAGACACTTTTTGGAGTGAAAGGAAAGTGCAAGTAGAGCAAGTAAAGTAAAGTAAAGTAATTAAGCATCCCAGGAACAGTCACTAAGTCAATCTCAGTGAAGAAATGAATTACAGCATTGTGTTCCTTGTTCATTGATTGGAATATTCTATGTGCATTTAAGCAGAACCTAAGCTTTGGTAGTTTTATTTAGATGGTGGTTTTAGACTAATACATTTGGTAACACAAGCTTCTATTTTTTCCTGAACAACAACAAAAAAAAAAGCTAACTCATTTTCTCTGCAGATCAGGAAAACCAGGACCTGAACCTCCCAGTGACTTGCTGTATCCTAACACCAGGGTGATGTATGGAGGGTTCTGCTCCATGATATATTGGAAAGTATATGCAGTATGATGTATTGCTCTGCTTTCACTGACTCATTTGCACACTAGTACCATTTGTCCAAGTGGATCAATGGCGCCTATTCCAACAACTTCTTGTATGTTGAGCATTTGTGGCAATTTAAATTTATTGGACCCCCAGCTCTCTCCGCAATGCAGGGAGAAAAATGGGCAGTAACAGTGAATAGCTGATTTCCCATTGATTCAAGCAGAAAATACTACTAACATTGAAAATAACATCTCTTTCTCTCTCTCTCTCTTTCATATATATATATATATATATATATATATATATATATATATATATATATATACAAGAAAAAATATGTAATAATCTTCTTTGATCAGTTGATATTGAGATGTGTCTGATACTGTACATATGCTCTGTAAAGCCTTCATAATGAGCTCCAAATGAACTTCTCCTCTACAGCAGAGGTACGTTTTGGTCTTTCTTTCCTGGGATAGTCTTCATGAGAGCCAATTTCATCATAGTGCTTGATGGTTTTTGCAAATGCACTTGAGAATACTGTTCTTGCAAGACCTGTTCCAGAACAACTGACATTCATGTCTTAAAATAACAACTGACTGTAGTGGTTGTTACTTCCCTAATTACTCAATGCCATATATGTTGTTTTATTGTTTTTGAAAAAAAAAACCCAGTATCGTTCTTGAATGTAGTAATTAATTTAGAACTTTTTAGTTAATTTGTGTCCAAACCTTTCACTTGGATCGTAATGACTTCATTGAACTCATACACATTAAACATACAATGTGATGGTGGGAAATGTAAGTGAAACACTAAGCATCTGGCATCAATAAAACGCAAACTGTAGTCAGATGTTAGCAAATCTTGAGTGCAGTCAAAGAAATGAAAATGGAGATGTAGTAAGAGCTTGCTCAACTTATAGAAACACTCAATATCAGCGGGCTATTCACAAGCAGCATCAGCTGATGCCTTGCAACAAAAGAGATTTCAGAAGGTTTGCAGGTTTATAAAGGCACCCAACAGGGTAATGTCAGGGTGGCTGAACACAAGCTGAAGCTTGGAAGAAGATGGTGCTGATGCAGTAGAACAATGAGCCTAAACATGGAAGTAATTTTACTTCTACAAAATGTCTTGGGAAACACAACATCTGCCTTTTTGGGTGGCCTCGTCAGAGCCCAGACCTCAACCTAGTAGAGATGCTGTGGAATGACCTCAAGCGAGCTGTTCGCACCAGACACCTTTATGAAGCAGTTATGGTTCAACTAAACATTAAAACACTGTTTTTACTGTGCTTAGAAAGATTGCATTTGTATTGCATACTGCAAATAAAATTCTCTATTGGAACCTCTAAATACTGCTTAAAGTTTGTAGCTTTAAAAACATCTTGAATGTCCTATACAAGAACACTTTGTTAGCATGGTTTGATAAAGCACTTATTTTTTTTTTTTTTTTTTTTTTCATTATGGAAATTTTAAACATTAAGTAGTTTACTAGAAATTACACGGAAATAAAGAAATCTAATTTGTTTCCTTGACTCTAGACATAATTGCTTTTTTAAGCATGAACAAAATACCTGAAGCAATCTGGCTCCCTCCATTTAAACGCATCATGAATAAACTGCCGAATTGTGACATCTAATTTGTCAATTGTGGGCTGATTAATTAATTCATTTAGCACTTGGAAAATATGCATCTCACAAAATGCATGGGCTAAAAAATGGGTACGTTTTATTTGCTTTTGATATATCTATGCTCATAACTTTGACCAGCAGAAATCTGACCTCTAAATCGGAAGCCAGATGTAATTTACTCCTCTTTTACTCGAGAAAGAGTAAATTGTGTATTCTCTATGGGAGAGGATACTTCCTTCAGAATTGTGTCAGATAGGATCCTCTATGGCTCAATTTGTTTAAACACCAGAGAAACTGCTTTGTTCATTCCATTTATGCGTTCTTCTACCCCTGCGTGTGATCAAACTCAACAAGCAAATTATTTACTCGGTTCTTTGAGTCCTCAATAGGCAAAACACCTATCAGTGTAACATATACATAGCTTAAGGGCAATGCACCAACAACAGAATTAAAATTAATTTTGCATGGAAAATCATTCTCAGGAAAATGAGGTCAGCTATAATAACTGCTGATATTCAAAGCCACAATAGCTCCAGGAAAAGGAATTTCTTTTACCACAGGCAGTGATTAAACTTTCTTCTACCGCTTAGCTCTCTGTGGAGATAATTGTGGGTGACAGAGTAGGCCATAATAAGGCAGAGAAGGTTGCATAGACAGTGTAGGCCAGGAGTAAAGGTGGGATTTATCCGAACATGACTTCACAGGTCACAGATCACAGCAGCATTAATTTAGATCTTCAGTTCTAGTATGGACAAAGTCAATGTATTGACCATTGTGCCCCTGAACACCAATTGAGCCCACACTAACAGTGTGTTGGCTAAAAACACAAAATAATTAGCTGGAATATTTTGAACTCATGGATTAAAAACTACGATCTACTGTACATTTACAGTAGAAGGTGC
The DNA here is from genome assembly GCA_011419295.1 of Clarias macrocephalus. Classification (NCBI taxonomy): domain Eukaryota; kingdom Metazoa; phylum Chordata; class Actinopteri; order Siluriformes; family Clariidae; genus Clarias; species Clarias macrocephalus. The sequence goes on along the minus strand of JAAGKR010004838.1, from coordinate 22,526 downwards.
TACAACAGAAAAAGATACTAAGAAATTAGCATTGCTTTTGACCGGTATATATGGGTTATATATACAGTATAACATGATGGGTTGAGTGATTATTTGCATGAATGAGATGTTTCTCTTGGTAGTCAGTAAGTTTATACATTATATTACATATCAGAAAAAGAGGATTCTTCTCGAGCAGATTATTTAAGGTTATCTGCAAAGTAATAGTGTGCTGTCATGTTTTGATTCAGCTATACAGTACATGAATTGAAGACTGGAGGAAGATGGCACATTTGATAATACTGTATTTCAAGATATATGCTAGATGGCACCACTAATCGATCTGCTTGCAAGCGTGTCTCCCGCCAAATGGATTTGGATAAGATAAGTGGTTGTTCCTAATAAATTGTGAAAATTACAGGCAAAAGTGTCTAATGCACAGAAAATGGAAATCTCAAAGTGTGCGGGTAGCATGCTTTCTGAGGAATAGCACAGATTTTTGCGATGTTTCTAACCAGCATTGCTGTGCCATAATGTGGTTACAGTATATAACGTTTAGGCATTTGGGAGATTCAGACATCTTATATTTTGATCTCATTATATATTGGCGCAGTTGAGGGTTAAGGGCCTCGCTCAAAGGTCCAGCAGGGGTAATTTGGTGGTTGTGGGATTTAAACCTGGAACCTTCCGAAACACTGCTACCTGAGCCCTATCAGGCAATATGCCTGTGTTTTTTTTTTTTTTTTTTTTTACGCAAGTGACCCACAGTACTGGGGTAAGATAAAATGTGCACCAAATTTCACTTAGGTCTTACTTTAACCCTAAACTTTTCAAACACTCTACCACTTTAACTGGAACAATTCTATTTACAATTACCTATATTTGTAATTTTTAATAATTATAGTTATGTATATGTTTATAATTACAACATTATAATTATTTGATTGATTTACAGTATTTGAAAAACTGCAAGTCGAGGAGAAAAGCAAGAAATTGGCTGCAGCTGATCAAATCGCATCCAAAGGGAAACCTCCGAAGGCTGCCATTATGGTTGTGTGACATTATGTGCTAAGTGTGGCACTTGACATCTTCCCCCACACTATCAGGGAAGATGCCAGTTTTGATATGGTGTATTCAATGACTGAAACTTATATTCATTATACATTTAGCTGAATTACATTATTTGGTTATGTAAATAAATGCCCAAGCTTGCATTTGACCAAATTTTGGTTTTGTAATATGATGCTGTTGGTATTGGAAATGTTAAATTTAATTCTTAGGTGTGGCATCTTTTTGGGTGAACCAAAAACCTGTAGCAAACATCTTTCCACCAATTTGCAAAGTACATTTCTGCTAAAGGTTTTTATATTATTCTCTTACCTTTTGGAGTTACGGTATATACTGAATAATGTATAATATGAGTAATTGCTTTCTATTCCATCTTTTAAAATGATAGTTTATATTAATTAATTCAAATCATTCCCACCTTGATAAAACTTAGAGCAGCCTATCCATATAGTGTTATATTATGTTTGTCAGGGCTGTAAGGAAACCGGTATATATAGAGGAAAGCCATGGGGAAATGTGGTGAATTTATAAAAGATTGCACAGACTAGAATGAGCAGATACCACTGATAATGCAGAGATCAGTTTATCAGATGGTATAGATAAGCATTTTATCCATTAATCTAGTCCCAGACACTACTGTCAAGTTTATTTCCATATCACATCCTCTGGTTTTAAATGAAGAGCTTCACTGGTGCATCTGCAGTACAGAAACAGATGGTGTGAGCATACCTTTTTGTAGAGAGTTCTCTCCTATCATCTTCAATGAGTGCAACTGTGATATCAAATTTGATGTGTGATCATATCACTTCTTCTCCTGCTTTCTTTGCTTCAGACTTTGGTGTTCGCACATCTGAGCTGCATTTAACAGCATCAGTGCAGCTCGATCTCTTCCGGCATGCTGTGATCACCATCATCACTTTCGTCTGATTTTTCACATTATTTGCAAGTGCTAAGCCAAGGCTTTGAGCAATTTAATCATTGCAGGGTCATGTTCTGATTTCTCTGAGGGTCATCTTTACCTTGAGGCAGAACATGAGCTCTCATGCAGATGTGTAATTTGGGATGCAGCACAGATAAGTGCCTTATGTGGTTTGGGGAAATCCACACTAATTTTTGTACATTTGCCAGTATTAATAATGAACAACTATGGATTTATTATCAACACTGCTGTCTGAAATGATGAAACCATGAAATGAAAAGCTGTCAGCTTCGGGATGATCACCTCTACACTTTCACGTATATTATCAGTGGTGGGACAGATGTTCAGTAGAGGAAGTGCAAAGGGATTGTACTGTATTAACCTATTAATACTACAGTATCACCGCAATGCTGATAGGACTGTCTTAGTGGGATACAGAACCTTTTATTAAAAGAAGACACAGCAAAAAATGAGGGAAAAAAAAGAAAACCCTGCAGTATGAAACTGTAGGTTAATGAGACTTCAGGGTCTTAGACTAAGGGCCTTTAGTTCCCAAAGTGAGCAGGCTTTAATATCCCTTTCCCCATCTGCCCTGCTCTCGCTGTCCCATACATATACTGCTTAATAATTCACACAGAGAGCTATTGCCTTCCTTATCCTGGGTCTCAGCTTAAATAACAAATCCAACACATCTATACCGGGCACATTCACATTCCTTTTGCCCTGCGAGGGGATCACAGCAACCTCAGGATTTAGGACTTATCTATTACTCCTATACTTCGGCATATACAGTACGGTACAGAAAACTCTTGGATTGTGATACATGCATGAAAACCTGAATATGTTTCTGTAACATATCAGCAATAAACATTCATCAGAATCCATTTATCACAATTATTTTTACGTTAGCACCTAAGGATTATTATTTTTGTTTTGTTTGTTTGTGTGTTTGTTTGTTTTTTTGCATTACTGTACTTTTAATGACACAATGCACCAATCAATAAAACAATAAAAACAAATCATTAAGCCCATTATTGTGTACAGTATATCGGTTCCGCTTTAAGTTGCAAGGTGGACGTCAATGGATCAGACCTGTTTGTCCAGCACGTCCCATGGATGCTCAGTCAGATTGAGATCTGGAGAATTTGAAGGCTGGATCAACAACCTTGAACTCTCTGTGCGTTAAGCCCCATTCATGGCAGACTATCATGCACTGAGTATTCTGATATCTATCTATTGTGGCCAGAATTATTGGATGGATCGGACTGGACTTTTCACCCATAGGAATAAATAAGTCTTGTTTGTTCATGATCCTGTCACCAGTTTACTGGTATGTAATTGAGAATCAATGTTATTCGATTCTCCTGGCAGTGGTGTTAGTGTTATGCCTGATTGGTGTATTTCACATTTACGTTGATAGTACAGTATTGACCTGTTGTAATTAGTAGCACTTTTAATCCATGTTTAATACTATTTCACATTTTTTATTGTATTTTTTTTTTCTTTTTGGCACTACTACTGTATTCATTCCTGCATTATATTTTTTATATTACACTACGTCATTTTATATGCTTTTTGCTTCTTTCTTTCTTTCTTTCTTTCTTTCTTTCTTTCTTTCTTTCTTACTTTCTTTCTTTCTTTCTTCATCACACTATGGAACTAATCCTACTCCTACTACCACCACCACTACTTTTACTTCTACTACTGTATTACTAATGATAATGATTCTACACCAACACCTATGTCTAACTCTAACAACATCCATGCACTGCTTTATCCTGGTCAGAGCCTATCCCTGAGCATGGAAAAATTCACCCTTAATAGAACCCAGTCTATCACAATGCACCATGCATGCACACATTCACAAACTCAATCACAGCTACAGTAGGGGCAAATAAGCATAGGCAGTTATATGACCTGTATTGTCATTTTTATAGTATTATACTCAGATTTAATTATGGGATTATTGGGTCTTCATGAAAAGATAAAAAAAATATGGTCCACACACACACACACACGCACGCACGCACCCACACACACTACTCTGCACCACTTAACAGTGCTTACAGTGCTTGTAATCATGAATTTTTTTCATGAGCTTGCTCTAAGACACAAAGTCAATTTACTCTGACCAGCATTAGATCTTCTGACCATTAGATAACTATATCTAACAGATGGTGTGACTACAGCATCATTCATTACCTTCATGAATTCTCAGCCAAGAACTGATCTGGCATTACAAATGGTAATGCCTTCCTTAGTATTTGATATAGCGTTAATCCAGAATTAACTGTGAGCTGGAATTTGTAAAGGCTTCTGGCAGAACTCTTACTGCTGTAATACCTAAAAGTAGAAATATTTTTTTGCATCATTCTATTTGACTAGCACAAAAAATACACTGTATAACACCTTTTTTTTTTAAACTAAGTAGAATTGTCATAGTCCTGTGTCTATCCTGCAGTTTTACTGATGCCCACTAGAGAGCTCTAAAAAACAATTGAACCAAATAGCACAGGAGAGCAAATTATTTTTAAGCAATGTGTAAAAGATGATTTTGAAACACCTTCTACTTTTATATAATAATAATGTATCACTGAGAACTGTCATAATGTAAAAGAGTGAACACACACACACACACACACACACACACGCTCATTCACACACTACACTCAATTTACTTATGTTACTTATTACACATTACACACCTGGTTTACACCTGCAGGCTGTGTTTGGAAATAATAAGAAATGCACAGAATTCACTGTTAAATATAATCTTGTTTAGGAACAAATTTAGTTCTTGGTAAAAAAAAAAAATGCTAGAGATTTGACTGCACAGGGCAACTGTTACAAACCTTTACTCAACCCTGATTATTATTATTATTATTATTATTATTATTATTTTTTAATTATTGTTATTATTATTATTATTATAAGGTTTGATTTCCGCCTTGGGTCTGTGTGCATAGAGTTTGCATGTTCTCTCCATGCTTGGTGGGTTTCCTCTGGGTACTCCGGTTTCCTCGCACAGTCCAAAGACGTGCAGATTAGGTTAATTGGCGTTCCCAAATTGCCTGTAGTTTGTGGATGTGTGTGTGTGTGTGTGTGTGTGTGTGTGTGTGTGTGTGTGTGTGTGTGTGTGTGTGCCCTGAGATAGATTGGCACCCTTCCAAGGTGTACTGTACTTCACCTCTTGCGCTAAGTCTCCTGGGATAGGCTCCATGTCTCTGAGACCCTGTATACAGGATCAAGTGCTATAGACGAAACCATTCTAATACATTTAGAATCACATTTTATAAAATCTTCAAGATTTTTGGTTGTCTTTTCCTTTTTTTTTTTTTTTTTTTTTTTGTATTTTTAAAATGATTTCTGGGTCTGAGTCATATTTCTGTTTACCACATCTTTCAAACTTTAATTAAACTCAAGTCTGGTAAACAGTCTTATAGGATTAAAAGGACACAAAACCAAGAAGCAGCCTTTATGCTGCATTCTGAAAGAGAGAGACTTTATCTAACAAGCACACTGCTCTCTTTATATGCTGCTAATTCAGGCATCTGCGTCTTAAACGGAAGATGGGGGAGTACAGTATACTATTTTGAAGTGCTTCATTATCATGTTAATACTATGCATTATAAGATTTTCATTATAGACATTATTCGTCATCCATATGTACATGATCACAACCTATTCACCAATAGTCCCTAATTAGCTGTGATTATAAATTTAGATCTAACCAGAGGGCATACTGAAAAAAAAGCATGACGTTAGAACATCATTTTTATTTGTAAAAGCTGCTGATTTAAATGATACCTGAATCTAAAAAGACACCAGAGACACATAATTCATTTTCAAACTGAGGCATCAGTATCAGTTTAACCCAAACTGATCAGGTAAAATGTTTTGATATTACAAAAAAAAGAAAAAAAAAGAAAAAAAGAATATGTTTCACCATCTTCCCCACTATGTGGTCTACAATATAAAATTGCACAAATTACACTGTTGACTAATTATGTAATGATTAAACAGAACTGTCACTAATTAGGTAATGCTCATGTGATATTAATGCCTATGCCTGTTCTGTGCTATTTGTCATGCATTGATGATGGTCTAGTCAGAGGAGTTCCATAAACACTTTGAGTTTTGTTCTATTTGATATTTGAATGCATTTTTCCCTCCACATTTTCGAGCACGAGTTGCTGCCAGTGTGCGAAAGTGATAACCATTTGCTCTCAACCTGAGAAGCATTAAGCATTTATCAAGTACACTGCAAGTGTGTGATTTTACACAGCTTCTTACCTCTTACCTCTCACATTCTCCATTTATTCATAAATCAATATATGAGCTCTAATCTCATTTGTGTATCTTTTTTTCCCCAGACACACTCTTCAACCGGAACTGTAAAGTACATAACCCTATTAAGTTACACGGACTTCTCAGCACATATTCACCTCATGAATAAGATGCTCAGGATCCTTTTGAAAGTTCTGTGGTTCATTTTAAGAATTAAAGCACAAGGCAAAATGTATGAATATAATTATTGGGAGGTTAAAGCCAAGGCTTTTTCAGAGCTATTAAGGTCAGCATGTAAAATAATGTAAATTAGTCTAAGATGGACAGAGCGTAATCAATAGAGTATGACTAACAGCAGAATAACGTAGAAGATGGATCATAAATTTAAATGAGCTCTCAGAGCAAGCCAAATTTTTTTCCTCAATTTTTTTCTTTTCATTTGCGCAACAGCTAGATTTAACTGGCAGAGATTACTTCTGGTTTAGTGCATATTTATGGCATTATTATTTTTTACTGACAGTAAAGTGGAAATAAAGTTTCACTATCAAGCCCACGGTGAAAGAATCAGCTAAGCTAAAATAGTGTTGATAACATCAGAGTTTATCATGCAAAATTACAGGATTATGTTCATATTTTCTAACTTGGATGTCTACTTTATATTTTCAATCTTAAAGTGTGCTGCTCAAAAAAGCAGAAAAATTTCACTATATCACTACTGTATATCACCATAGATCAGCCATATCATTACAACACGAAACATTATGCCCAGTACTGTGCAGGTTCCCGGTGGCTTAGTGGATAGTGCTGTTGTCTTGCACCTTCCATCTGTGTGTAGAGTTTGCATGTTCTCCCTGTGCTTGGTGGGTTCCCTCCAGTTTCCTCCCACAGTCAAAAGCCACGCAGATTAGGCTAATTGGTATTCCCGAATTGTATGTAATGTGTATGTGTATGGATTAATGGTATAGAAGAGGTTTGTTTATTTGGTGCATCCCTTGGGTGCTCGATTGGATTGGGATCTGGGGAGTTTGGAGGGTGGATCGGCAGCCTTGAGCTCTTTGCCATGTAGCAGGATGTAGAGAACTGTGTTTTCTTTTTTGGTGATTTTTGCTACATTGGCTTTTTTTTTATGGGATTGGACTGGACTGGCTGGACATTGCTCCCCACTGACATGGATGTGGATCGTGTGTCTTGTGAGCCCATGATCCTGTCACCAGTTTACTTGTCTAAAATTGATAATCACTGTTAATGTCTTAATGTTTTGTGGTATTAATGTTATGGCTGATCTGAGTATATTGTACAGTAAAGTGGTGTTGAATTAAAACTGAGTTTTAGTGCGTGTGACTGTGCATTATAATGTCTGACACTGGGTATACAGATATTTGACAACAACATCGTAATTAATTCAGTCATTAATTAGCCAGGCTTGTCTTTTCCATCTTCCTTGAATCGCTTTCCCTCCCCTCCTCATATTTGCGTGTATGTGTGTTCCATGTTTTCCCTCTATAGACCGACTGTCACACATGCCTAATCAATTTTGGCAAACTGAGGCAACACAACAAAGAAACTGATTAGTATTCATGGACACAACAAATCGAGCTGACCTTGTACCCTGCTATGAATATGGAACACGTGTCTTCCTTAAGACAGATCACTTGTTCAATTGCTTACCTTTCTTTCTTTTCCCTACACACAATTGGACTGCTATCACTGTTAAGTCGTTAGAAAACTCTTTTAGCTCTTATTTAAAACAAACTTTTCAATTGTGTGTGCTTTCTTCAAATTAAAACTGTACAACAGTAAAATTTATTCATCTTCAGTAATCAATTGATTGTTTCCTCCTATGCCCAAAAATAGGGCATAGGAGGAAACAAGAAAACTGAATGAAACACACGTGGATCCAGAAAAAAACATGCAAAAACTCCAGATTATCCAGATGACAATGGTACACACAGAGTACATCACACAAGAGACAAGGAAATGTACAGTTGAGTACCTTTCTGAGAGTGTAGTTAATGACTATAGTGGCTAGAAGTTTGGAATATAAATGTAGGTTACAAACCAGGGGCACGGTTACTAATGTTGCCCAGGTTTAGGCACTACCCTCATTCTTATTCATACAACTTTCAGGACCATTTGGTTTCCCAAGGTGAAGTATAATCACAAGCATTTCATAAGTGTCAAAAGCTTTCATAGACAATTAAATTTTATTAGTTTATGATATAAAGTTTATGAAAGAGTCAATATTTGCACTGTTTCAAGACCTTTGCAGCCCATTCTTGCATAATCAATGCTTGGAATTAGTCAGACTTTCTGGGTTTTTGTTTGTGCACCCACCTTCTGAGGATTGATCACAAGTTCTCAATGGGATTAAGGTCTGGGCAGTTTCCTGGCCATGGAAACAAAATTTCAATGTTTTGTTCCACAAGCTACTTAGTTATGTATGGCAAGAAGCTCCATCATCCCGTAAAAAAAGACATTTTTTTATCAGCAAACTGGGAGAAGTTGCTCTTGGATTATGTTTTTGTACCCTTGATGTTTTTGTACCATTCATGGCTGTGTTCAAAATTGTGAGTGAACCCACTCCCTTCGCTGAGAAGCAACACCACACACCAATGGTCTCAGGATGCTTTACTGTTGGGATGACACAGTGGACTGATGGTAGCGTTCACTTTTTTTTTTCTCAGGACCAGTTTTTCTTCCAGATGCCCCAAACAATGGGAAAGGGGATTAAATTTAATTAAATTACATTTAATTTGTATAACAATTTAACAATTGTCGTTGTCGCAAAACAGCTTCACACAACCAAAGAAACTACAGAAGTTTATATGAAATGTGAATGTGTATGAATCAAAATGGTCAGATAGTCCCTGATGAGCAAGCCGAGGACGACAGTGGCAAGGAAAAACTCCCTGAGATGGCAATAGGAAGAGACCCTGAGAGGAACCGGACTCAACAGAAACCTCGGTTGGGTGAATCAGAAAGCAGGAATTGATCTGCATTCATACTGTGTGTTAGGTGGCAGGCAGTTCAGTATAAAAGTTGATGTTAATACCGATTCATCAGAGAAAATTACTTTACCCTGATCCAAGGTGAGAGCTACCATTAGTCCTGTGGTAATGTAATTTTCATTTCGTTTAAAAGTTATGAAATGCTTGTAATTATACTTCAGTATACTATAGACAAAAATATCTAAAAACACTGAATCATCAGACTTCGTGAAAATGAATATTTATGTCTTTCTCGAAACTTTTGGCCACGGCTGTAAAAAGGGGTGAGGGTTATTAAACTACAGGCTCGTGCACAGAAGATGAGATAGCCCGATCCCAAATAGCTTCCTGACACTATTAAGTGCACTACGGAGGGTAGGAAGGTTTTATTTACAAAACCTTACGCAGTGCACTTGTATAAAGGAATTAAGCATCTGTTTGGATCGGTTCATCAGCGCCTGCTGGGGGGACTGTTGCCAGGTGTCAGTTGTGTCCTCCGAGGCAGCCAATCGGACGCGGCGGGGGGCGTGGTTAGAGCGCAGACTCTCCGGCGGAGGAGGGAGGATCGTCCGCGGCGTCTCGCGTTTAAACCGAGCGCGAGGACATGGGTGCGCAGCTGTGAATTCGCCTTTTCGCACGTCGTTCGCCGAGCTCGCGCGCGCATCTCGACTATCAGCATCAGTCACAGCAAGTCGTTCCTCCTCAGCACTTGGGTGTCGTCTTCCCTGCACTTTGGCGCGTTCGGGACTGAGGAAACAAAACAGAATGGACCAGGACAAGTACCTGCCCGAGCTGCTGGCTGAGAAGGAAAGCTTGGATCCGTCGTTCGTGCACGCGATGCGCCTTCTGGCTGAAGGTAACGATTATGTTCTCCTCCTCCTCCTCCTCCGCTCACTGTGTGCATTAAGCTGTCAGCGATGCAACACTTGCAGTTGATCATTCATTTGTTCACGAGAGTGTTATTGATTTTTATCATCATCTTATAAGCGATCCTGCGTTTTGAGCCCCAGCTGAGGGAGTCGTGTCCGGGTGCAAGTGTCTTCCCCGCCATTAGAAGTCAGGGAGCTGGTCCTCAGGTGTGGAAACACTGGATGTCTCAAATGTAGAGATGTAGATCTGTTTAGATTTTGTCCACAGGTTGTGTCTCTCTTTGACCTTTTGTGTGTGTGTGTGTGTGTGTGTGCGTGCGCGCGCGCGTGTGTGGCTGTGTGTACATTGTTCAAGCTGTTCAGAGTGTCACCCTGACTGACCCAGAGACGCATCAGATCCGATTCAAGTTCTTCCTTCAGCAGATAACGCAAGAGATCACAGAGTAAGCAAATGTAAAGGAAATTGAGTTTTCATAGGGGACACCCTGGCTCACGAGCTCGCATGGTTTGCTCGCACCCCCGGGTCGGGGGATCGAATCTCGTCTCGTATCAGTGCACATGGAGTTTGCATTTTCTCCCTGTGCACAGTGTGTTTGCTTCTACAATCCTAAGGCAGATGATGTTGGTCGATGCATTTTTTCAGCTTGCATGTGAGTGAGTGTGTGAGATCTGTGTCCTGCATTGACTTGTGCCCTGAACTTCCCGAGATAGGCTCCAGGCCTCACACATCTCTACACAGGATAAGCGGTATAGAAAAATGAATGAATGTATTTGCATATTTTCCTTTTCACAGCTCGACTGATGCATTTGGTGTGCATATTGTACACACCTGACTTCCCCAGGTAGTATTAACTCTTTTTTTTAGACTCCTCCTGGACTTATATAACACTGTGTAGGTGTGAAATACAAGTCTGGGGATTTCTTCTGAAGAGGAGGTACGTTACAGTACTACCCAGCATTACTCATGTCCTTCTTTTATTCTCGAATGTGAATCATGTAACAGGAGAGGATAGATTTGATCCGTTTCTCTGCTTTGCATACTGTTTATTTACGCTTATATTTATTATTCATTCAGTCAGAATCGTATCTCAACTCAGGAAAATGTGCACATTGTTTTGCTTTATTGTTATCTGTGCGAGAAACACTGATAAAACTGCTGCCTTGTTCTAATGCTTCTCTCATATTATTGATATATTCCTTGAACTCTCAATTAAGCAATGTTATTCAATTAACATAAGATCTCTGGCTTCGGTAATTAGTGATGATAAATGATATTTTTGGATCCCATTAACACAAAGATCCATTCATATCGCTGATTATTTCTGGCTCTAAAAGGCTTCTAATGCATTGTTATTTTCACAGAAAATAAAGTCAATTCCTTGAAACAGAGAATAATAAGATTACTGTGTACTTACAGGGTAGTGAACTTGTTTTATTATTGTCGTGTTGGTTTAAATAAAATTAGGATAGGATTTCAACTGCACATCATAACATAATTAGAGCAATTAGAAACAATTACAAATAATATGGTGGTGATGTGTGATGTTCTTTTTAATCTTTAGGAAAGGTGTCATCATGATACCTATTCTTTATTGATTGTAATGACTACACACAATTAACACATTTATTGTCTGAATCTAATGCTTTTATGCATCAGTTTTACTGTATACACTCATAAATGGTGTTGTTTCATGTTATTGTGCCATTCTGTATTATATTGGTCTGGTAAAAAATACTGTACATAATTAAACCCCGCTGTTACTGTTATAACCATGAGTTTGATTATTCTCCAATAAATGCACTTTTACTTTTTTAAAACAATTTGCAAATTATTACTGCTAACAATTTATTTAATTAACACCTCATAAGTTTTAATCATTTCTTGTTATGATGAATTCTGTGAAACATTTGCAAAACAAGTTATATTCCTGTCATCGCTTATGTTATAGCAGCTGTAAACAGTTGGTCAGTGAAGGATACATATGGTGAACGACCAAACAAAAAAAAAATTTTTTTTAGTCAAAATCTATTTATTAAAGTTCAATAACATTTAAAGAAGTACATTAATACGATATAAACTTATTGCCAGGGAGACTGTTGTACGCAATTCAACTGAGCTGTGGTATGGCATCCATGCAATGTGAATATAGTTTTTTTTTCTTTTTTTTTCTTCTGATCGCTATTTAGAGCTTTACAGTTAATTTAATGATGCTGCTCTGATATTTGATACGATAATGGGTGAAAAATCTTCACGTGTGATTTCATTCTGCTTTAGAACTTGTTCCTTATAAATAGTGTTAATCTCCAGGGTCAGGATATATATATATATATGTGTGTGTGTGTGTGTGTGTGTGTGTGTGTGTGTGTGTGTGCATATGTGCGTTAAGGAGCGCTTCAAAAGACTAAAAGGGAGATCTCAGAAAGCCTGTCTCACCCAGAGGGAGGAACAGCCTCTGTGTCTTGACACACATGACAGCTGGGGATTTTTGCTTCTCTCCAGCAGACAGGGATGATAAATGTGTTTGCTAGTGCGATGCAGCTGAAGTTAAGAGATGTTAATGTGCTGAAAGTCATGCAGCATCGGCCTTGTTTCACATAGTCACTTGAGCTCTGTGACACTGAATATGGAAGATCATTGATCCATTTTTTTTATTCTCAGGTTTTTTTTTTTAATCGATGATGAAAGTATATGCTCTAATTTTATTTGGTTTATAGTATGTTATGGGCATGTAAAGGAGAACTGAAGGATGATTTATGAAACAATGCATTGTTCAAACTCCTTTATGCCACAAGGCTGTTAAATTTTTACATTTTATTGGCCAGACATTGTTGATGTAATTTAATTAGTTTTTTTTTTTTTTTTTTGTTACTGTAGGTTTGACAATATTTTTCTGCAAGGCAAATCAGAGGGGTTATAATAATGCATTTGTTTGAATGTGCTATTGTTTCTATAGTAACAGCTAAATCACAAAGATGGATTAGTTGGATGTTCATAATTATAAAAAATAATAAAGTACAAAATAAATGAAGCCAAAGTATTTTTATATTAATTATACACATTATTTAATATATAATTAAAAATAATTGTATTATTATTATTATTATTATTATTATTATTATTATTATTATTATTATTATTTATTTTATAAAATGCCAGTGGAAAAATATATATTTTAAAAGATTTTTTTTTACAACAGTCACAGTTAAGTTATGGTTTTTTAAAGATTTTTAAAATAAAAATATGATATTTTAGATTATATCATTATAACAGTTATACATATTAAAATATATATTTTTTCATATACTTATTAAAATCCAGGGATATCTTTTTTATATGTTATTATCATATAATGAATACATATAAAATTTTATTTTACATATTACAATGTCGTTAAATCGTTAAATGGTAAAAACATTTTTATTTTTATATTATTACCTTAAAGAGGGAGAAAGTGATGCTGGGTATAGCACAGCTATTTATACCTCCTATTGAAACAGGAACCAACTTGTTTTCTGGTCATTCCTCAACATAAACTGTTTAATTGTGATATAATACATTATATAATATTTTTTAAAAATCATATGAATGTAATAATAAAAAAATTGTCATGTATAAAATTGTAATTGTTGGCACATCACTGTGGTTTAAGAGGTATTAGAGGTAACAGTCTGGGACATACTGTTACACCTCACACACCACACTGTCACTGTATTTGCATGTTATTATATTTAAAGAATAATTCGTCATCTTTTTCAGTAAATAGCTACCAATTAATTTGGATGCTATTAACTGTAATCGGTGGCAAAAAAGACGGTAATCAGTGTCCTTCAACACACAGTATCCATACTCCTATTTGATTAATTTTAATCAGTGAGGCTATAACAAACAAATTATCTTAATAACATTAGTGCTGTTAGTGCATAAAAGCCGGTCAAGGATGTATTCTCTGTGTGTTGATCATTAACATGATAAAGTATATTCCGGGTCCTGTGGGTTAATCTTCATTTGAAGTCCTGAATAATAAGCCATTCTGATGCACCACTGTCTGTATTTCTGAATAAAAAAAAAAAGTCAATATTTTTCAACTAAATATTTGGATAGACATTTAAACATATTGTCCATGCAAGACGTCCAGACGAGTTTCATTGCACCTGCATAGTAGAACTGAAACACAGGCAAGACTTTACATGCTGCTTGCGTTCGCATCAGATTCGATTCTCCAAGGTACATTTGTGTGAGAAAATTCTATCAGCTCTGTTTTTTCTCCGTGAGAAGCAGCTTGTCTGTAAAGTACTGCATTAAGAGTGAGTTTCTGTCTGTAGAAGAGTCTGAAGATGGATTTTCACAACTGTTCAATTTTAGCACAGAGATGAAAGGAAATGCAAAGCAAGATGAGGTGTCACCTCAAGGACAAGAAAGGACTAGGATTCATGCACGATATTGCTAACGTGGACACATCAGCACTAAAGGGTGTGCTGTATTGAGTATATGTACATACCGATCGACCATAACAGTAAAACTCAAAACATTAAGCAAAATATTGTGTAGGCTGCTCTGTGGCCACCGGGGCAGCTTTGGGCCCTTGGGCATGACTCTACAAGATTTCTGGGTGTGTGTTGTGTTAACTGGCAACGTGACATTAGTGCTGGATCCTTTGGCTGCTGTGGGTGGTGGGTTGGAGCTTTCATTGATCAGACTTGTTGAACCAGATTGAGATCTGGGGAATTCGGAACCTGCTAAGATATCACAGCAAGCTGTAATGCACTGTGTGTTCTGGTGCCTTTTTGTCGTGACCAGCACTGAATTTTTACCAGCAATTTGCGCTACATTGGCTTTTCTGTGGGATCTGATGAGCTGGCCTTTGCTCCCAACAGGCATAAATGACGCATCGGTCAATGACTTCTCAGTTTCCTAATACATAATTCATAATCAATGCTATTCAGTTCACCTTGTGTCTGTGTTGTGGCTGCTCAGTGTGTACTGGTTATACAGAGGTTGGGCAATGAAACTGAAACACTGGCCAATTTAGTGTTGGAGGTTTCATGGCTAAATTTGACCAGCTTGGTGGCCAATCTTCATAAATTGCACATTCCACCAGTAAGAGCAGAGTGTGAAGGTTTAATTAGCAGAGCAGTAGCACAGTTTTGCTTAAAGTATTGCAATGCACCCAACATTATGGGTGACATATCAGACTTCAAAGAAGGACAAATTGTTGGTGCGGGTCTCGCTGGCGCATCTGTGACCAAGACAGCAAGTCTTTGTGATGTATCAAGAGCCACGGTAATGTCAGCATACCACCCAGAAGGACGAACCACATCCAACAGGAGTAACTGTGGATGCAAGAGGAAGCTGTCTGAAAGGGATGTCCGGGTGCTCATGGTGGTCACTCGTGCCAATGCCAGACTTCGGTTGCAATGGTGCCAGCAGTGAAAATCTTGGGCTGTGGACAATATGAAACATGTATTGTTCTCTGATGAGTCCACCTTCACTGTCTTTCCCACATCGGGGAGACTTACGTTGTGGAGAAGCCCCAAAGAAGCGCACCACCCAGAGTGAAGCATGGGGGTAGATCATTGATGGTTTGGGCTGCAATATCATGGCATTCCCTCGGCCCAATACTTGTGCTAGATGGGCGCGTCACTGCCAAGGACTACCGAACCATTCTGGAGGACCATGTGCACCCAGTGGTTCAAACATTGTATCCTGAAGGCAGTGCCGTGTATCAGGATGATAATGCACCAATACACACAGCAAGACTGAGACAGAGTGGTTTGATGAACATGAAAATGAAGTTGAACATCTCCCATGGACTGCACAGTCACCAGATCTAAATATTATTGAGCCACTTTTGGGGGAGGAGGAGGTCATTCCCAAGACGATGTGGTCTAAAACCAGGCGTTTCAGTTTCATTGTCAAGCCCTGTATGTTTATTTGGTATTAACAGTATTTACAGTACTGTTTATAGTACTATTTATACACTTACGAGAAAAAAATGCAAATGTGTGTTAAATGTTAATTAGCGCTAGTACTAATTACTGTCAAGGCATTGTTTTCTATGTAATAGCAATGTAATAGGAACACTGGTGGTCATTGATGCATGTGCTCATCAGGTGGCAGCGGCACATTGCATAAAATCACCCTTTAATTACCTTTAGGTAATTTTCATCTCCATCAGCAGGATGGGGAAAAAGTCTGTGTCTTTAACAACTGCATGGTTGTTGGTGCCAGATGGGCTGGTTTGAGCATGGCTGATTTCCCTACAAAACAGTCACCAAAATGTACACTGAACAATAGAGATTAAAACGTTTTGGGTTTCCATTCTTGTCCTTTAGGCTGTAGCATGTTGATACTGAGAGAGTTCAGAGGACAGTCACCAGTCTAGTTTGAGCCAACAGAAGGTCTATAGTAACACAAATAAGCACTCTTTCCAACCGTGGTGGGCTGAAAAGCATCTCCAAATTCCCGGTTTGACTTGAACATCGTTCCTGGCAGCTTGAGCCAATCAGGTCATCTTCATCTAAGAGGAAGAGAGGCGGTAAAAGTTCAGTATAGCACATAAAATATCCAGTGAACAGAACATTTAAAACAAAAATCCTTAATCGGCTGTGGATGTTGAATATGTTTGATGATGTAATGGCAGTAGTCAAACCATGACATTCATTCTTTCGGGTTCTAAAGTTGCAGTAGTGTAGATGAGCTCCCTCTCTTCTTTCTTCCTTGCACAGGAATGCCAGTAAAGTTGTGTCTGTCGCTGTTGTAATGTCTGATCTTTTCATTTACTTATGATAAGCAGCTGTTTGATGTTTTACCCATCAAATCAGTGGGGAATGAGGGAGGGTCCATTAAAAAGGAAACTGTCTCGGGGTCTTTGTGATGTTTAAGTGTAATATGGGGGGGAGGGGGGGGAGTGATGGGGGGGGGGGACAAACTTTTGCATTCAAGTCTGGATGTTTTGCTCTGATATTGAAACGTATAAATCGTTGTGATTTGGTTTTCTACTAGGAACAGCATTATGGTTGTCAGTGAGACTTTATTTAATTTCTTCATTTACTTTATTAAAGCTAGGACATTTAGACTTCAACATGGCCTTTCTTCTAGTACACGTTCATGAAGCAAGACACCAGATTAATTCTCAAATGTGTCGGATTATACCTAAAATCTTATCAAGAGAAGCTGCCCCTAGTGACCTGACCTGAAGCCCCCCCCCCAAGCGACAGTATGGACAGATACATATTGATTTATACAGGCACTATTTGGACATGGTTGAAAGTGATGCTGAAATGCAGCCTGCTTTACTTGTGCTGTTGAAATAAGACCCCAGAGTAAACAGCTGTTCAGCCGGAGCTAACGTTTAGGCAGCGCCTTATTGGTTTGTTTAAATGCCATCTTGAGACACTGGCTCGTTGCCAGCCAACTTTTATTTATCCAACCGTATTACTCAGCCATGTTTTATTTAATACCCCAGAAATTCCCTCTGTGATTGGCAGCTCTGTTAGCAGGGCATGTACCGTGACCAGCACCTTGACCCACATCGAAGTGACTCCAGCCCATTCTCACAGCACTTTGGCTCACCCAAATCTGTCTTCGTGTTTTAGGATCAGCAGCTGCATGCTTTCGTTCCCGGTAGCGCTGCGCTCAGAGAGTGAGCGCTGAAATGCAGGGAGAGGAGAGGGAGCTTCAATTAGAACGTATGAACAGAACCAAGCAATAACTAATGACCGAATGAAGAGCAGTAATGACTTCTAACACCACCCTTGCTTTTACAGTGTTGTAAATTAAATGACTAGCAGATAAGCAGCTTCACATGTTCCATGATTGATTTTTTTTTATTTATGTAAAGCAGGTAAATGATTAAGGCTGGGGCTAAGGTTCAGTTTATCAGGACCTATTTATGTCTGTAAAATCCGAAGCCACAGGCTTTGCTTATTTAACACAATCATTATACCTTGGGGAATGAGGTTATGTATCCAGTTGCTTCAGGGGAGAGAAGATCTTTTTATTATTGATCAGTAATTTGGAGCAAAAAGTATATTACCGTTTATTCATTCCCTTATCAAATACTGAAATAAATTCTTGTTAGTCCTGTGCTTTTTGTAATACCTGACTGTGCGATACACTGTGATGGACGGACCTGCCATCCAGGACGCATATCCACGTCTTCTATGTCAGTTACCGGCGGCGGATCCAGCATGAGCCTGCCCATGTTATAATGGTTATTGAATCGAAGGTGCAAGCATTGCTAGCAGGAAAACCCTAGCAGGCAGTTAGGTAACCCTAGTCTTGAGCTACCACTCATTTATTTCATACTTTGCTTTCAAAGAGCCAGACGTTCTTGTATTTTTAAATGTAGGCTTCCGAAACACACTGCCGGTGCAGTGAAAGCATACGCCGATAGAAAAACCTACAATGGAACACTATAAGTTAAGAGTTGGCATCCCTAAAGCCTGGATCTCAACATTATTAAAGCACCTTGACAGAGAACAGGATATAAGGCTGATCTTTGGAATGTCCTTCAAGAAGCCTGGCGTTCTATTCCTAGAGAGACTGCTTAAAGAAATTACAAGAAAGATATCTAATATCTAATATATCTAATCTAAGTATCTAATATAGTTTAGGTCTATAATATTGTCTTTAAAGCTGGTGAGATTTATACAAGCTCTTTTTGTGTTACAGAGTGCGCACTGCATTTAAAAATCTGTCCGGATGAACGATGCCATCAGCGATTAACTAGTAGTTCCCGCTCGCGCTGCCGCTCCTGTATCTGTTTATTCTGATACCGCGAGAGCGCTGTACTGAGAGGCAGTAAATGCAGGGGTTGCCAGCTGCCCTAACAGTCGAACACATCCGCAGTTGCGAATGGTGAACAGGCTCTTCTTTAAAAACCTGGGAAGATTAACCATTAAGACTCGAGCAACATAGCATTGGACAATAAACGATAAAGAAAAAAAAACTGTTTGTATGGAAGTACTGGTGTGTCGATAGGGGAGGTTTCAGACATCAAACTGTGTATTTGGGTTTTCAGATATGTCTGGGATGGTTACTTTTCTAACATGAAATTATTATTATTATTATTATTATTATTATTATTATTTGGTCACAGAAAAAAAAACAGAAAACTATATGATCTTATGCATCTTTGCCTATGTGACCCAATTTCTCATTTTTTGCCCAGTCATGTCTGTATAGTTGTTCATCATATTGCCTAGGTTGTGCTGAAGAAAATGATACGCCACTCTATATTGCACAATCCTGACCCCATATATATTTATTAAAACATACTAAAACATTAAATGACTAAACCCTCCCCTGACGAACCATGCCATCTTTGTACACCAACGAGTGTTTAGTTCTTAATTCTTTACATATGGGTAGATGGAGGGATGGAGGGCTTAGTATGTTGGATTTCGGCTCGTTCCGATGGCTACCGCGGCTAGTATATTTCGGACCTGTGGGAAACACTGCAGTATACTCTACTATATCTACATGTATGTGTGCACAAGTGGCAATAAGTTACTGTTCCTATTGCCTAATTAATGGTGTTAGATTGGAAAACCCCATTATAATAATAACAACATAAATTAAACTTATATAAATGAAACAATTGCTTTCCGAAACAAATATACAATCTTTTTTTTTTTTCTGTCAGTGAATTAATGTCTCTGTTGGTTTTGACTTCTACTTTACCCAAGTAAAAAGAAATAAATTGTAGTGTTCATGTGTCTCCTGGATTATTGTATGTGTTTTTGCACCTTTTGTTAAAGATGAATGGATCATGATTCATTTTGAACAGTGATTGTATAATAAACATGAAATTAATTAGACTCAGGATCTGTTCCCTCATTGTGGACAGTTAATCTCTGTGTGTTCAGGTTGCTGCAAGTTAATCCTTAATTTTCATTAAATCCACTAGAAGCAAAGCAATTAAATGCATTACTTTCATTATTTTTACGATATTGCGATACATTTTAACTCAATTTAAAGTACGTTTTGGTTCAAAATTGTAAAGTGACATACAGTAGCCCGTATTAGACTGGTGTGTTTCGTTTTACCCATATGGTGGTGACAAGGCGGATTTTTTCCTGCTGTTTGCATTCATATCAAATTTGATTCTCTAAGATACAGTACAGTTAAGGGGGGAAAATGTGCAGTTTTGTTGTTGTGTTGAAAAGCAGCTCATCTGACTGTGGAAGTTACTGCTTGATTATGAGATCTGGTTGTCTGTTCAATAATTTGAGGATACACAAAACCATTAATCAATTTCTGATGTTAATAATAACAGTGAACAATAATTACCATCATTCAATGACCATCACGATCAGCTGTTTCAGTTATCTCTAGCTTTGCCTGCTGCGGAAATGAATGACCTTTTGTTCCAGTATATAGAGGAATGGAAATAAAAGCCATTTGAGTTTATTCACCCTATTTTTGCTTATAGCCTCATGATGATTTATATTTACAAGATTCTGCTGGATGATTTGATGCCCCACCATGCATAAAGGTGTTAGGCTGGAAAAGTGCAGCGTCAGATCTATATTAAAATCACCTTTGAAATACCTGAAGTATCAATTGTCAGAGTGTCAGTGTGATGTACGGAGGATATAAAAATCAACCCATGTCTCCTGTGAAAATTGCAGATTTGGGGGATTTACAAAAAAAATGAAAGCAAGCTGAATCATATCAGATCTTTTTCCACTTTTCAGGTGATATTGCAACCTACTAAATCCAAGTGAAGAAAGTTGTAACAAGGAAAAAAAAAGACGACTTACAGTAACCTTGTTGGAGAAGTGTGCATCCCCCCCCCCCGCATTTAATGTACTGTATACCCTCTTTAAACACATTTTTCTTATACTAATAAAGATCCATGACTGATCTAATGCTTTGAAAAACCTTTCTCAGAAACACCACTCTCTGATCAATACATTTTGACATTGAATTCCTGTGCATGCTTTGTAAGCTCTCTGTGGGCCCTGCCTTCAGCAGCTTGATATAAGCAGGATGTCATGAAAATCTAACAGAAACAGCTGATTGTTCTTTAGAATCATTTGGCAGCTGTGTGATAATTACGCAATATCACGCAAGAGCTAGTGCTGTTGTGATGGATATCAGCATGGCCATGCTGATATCCAGCACAACAGCACAACCTCGAGTGTGATATTGGTTTTATACAACAGTATCACAAATACTATTTATTGTGGACAGATGACGATTTGTTTCCTTATTTAAACAATTTTTTTTTTCCACCAGCACATATCGTTTCATATGTTAGCGGAGCTAAATAGCTATGTCAGAGCGACCAACAGTTAGCGTTATTAATAGTGCTGCCAATTGATTTTTTTATTTATTTAGTTAATTACAGTCATAGTCTAATCACGATTAATCACGATTTACTTAATATTTTAATTAATATATATTTTATACTCAGATTTACTTGTATTGTAAATGTGTAATGTTGGAATAAAGAAATCCATGCCAAACTGGTTAGAGAAAACAGATTATGCAGTTTTATAATTATGCAGTTTTTTTTTTTTTTTTGATTTTTCCCGATTTTCTCGTGTCCAATTCCTCCCCATCACTAGGGGGCTCCCACATTAAGCCTACTACAACCACTTAGTCGGGAGGGCCGAAGACTATCACATGGTTCCTCCGAACCACGTGACGCCAGCCGACTGTATCTTTTCGAACTGCTCGCTCACACACCGTTGGGGGCGGCGTAACACACTCGGAGGACAGCGCTATCCGCTCCTTCCGCTCGTGTGAGCTCACGGACGCCCCTGATTGGCTGTAGATTAATGTAGGAGCACTAAGTACCTCTCATCCCTCCCCTCTGAGGGAGCTCGGCCAATCAGCTCTCTCTAGGCCTCCAGCTGCGAGAGGTTACAGCATCACCCGGGATTCGAACCGGCGATCTCCGGATGATAGGGCGAGTGCTTTTACCACTGCGCCACTCGGGTGGCCACTCGGCGCCAGTACGGGGCCAGTACGGGGCCAGTACGGGGCGTGGCTTCTCGCCAAAAGCAGGGCCCGAACCTGGATCCTCATATCTGAGAAGCAACAACCTATAGCCTGAGACACCTGAGCCACCACTCCCACATCTTGCCATTTATGTATTCTTGTAAAAAATAGTCTTCTTTGAAGGTAGCTCAAGCGCACAATGTTTTATCCAAACTTTTTTATAATTCAACTGGTTGTTTATTACACCTGGTGATGTTTCCTCAGTCATCTTTTTATCTGTCTTAAATATGTCATTATTACACACAGCCGGGTAACCACGCTGCAATTATGGGACACCATTAGGGTCAAACTTGGTCATATGATTAATTTGCGTAAAATAATAGTAACATGTTAAGATTTCTAGCTTAATTAGAAGCGCTAGCATGTTAATGTTGACAGCCCTAGTTATTAATAGTATTACTAAT